>JALGBA010003538.1:0-29733 GCA_023970755.1 Azemiops feae
GAAATGTGGTGATGGCCATCAGCTGGGCTGGCTTCAAACAAGGCCTGCACCAACAACTCGGGGCAGCCCAAGAACCCAGAGCCGTGGGGGGGGTGGGGTAGCCCCCCCCCTTCCGAAGGCCATCTCTGCTGGAAGACTGGGCGCTTCCCCGCCCGTCCGGTCGCTGGTCTGCTGGGAGAAGGGGCTGCTGGTGGAGGAGAAGGCGGGCCTCCCGTCAGCAGGACACGGTTCCTGCTCTGAGGTTGGGCCTCTTGCCCGTCCGTCTCGCTTTGCTCCTGGGGGGTCTGACCGAGAGCTGAACCCAAATGAAGACAGGATTCTCAGGACAGACGTTCCCAGCACAACGGCCAGCAGGGAGGTCCCCAAGGTGGGGTCCAAATGTTCCAAGGTGGTGGGTCCCGAGGTGTGACTGATGGGCCTTGACGCACCTGGGGGGCCACCATCTCGGCGTTTTGGACCCTGCCTTGTGGACACCTGCAAAATCCACAGAGTGGGCCCCAGGAACGCTGGGGGCTTTTAAGAAGAGGCCGGACGGCCATTTGTCTGAAAGGTGGGGAACATGGGCTCTTTTACGACTCGTGGACTTCAACTCCCAGAATTCCTGAGCCAGCCATGAAGGGGTTGGACTAGAAGACCCCTGAGGTCCCCTTCCAACTCTGTGATTCTGTTACTCTCTTAAGGGTCTCCTGCTTGAGCAGGGGGGTTGGACTAGAAGACCCCTGAGGTCCCCTTCCAACTCTGTGATTCTGTTACTCTCTAAGGGTCTCCTGCTTGAGCAGGGGGTTGGACTAGAAGACCCCTGAGGTCCCCTTCCAACTCTGTGATTCTGTTACTCTCTAAGGGTCTCCTGCTTGAGCAGGGGGTTGGACTAGAAGACCTCTGAGGTCCCCTTCCAACTCTGTGATTCTGTTACTCTCTCTTAAGGGTCTCCTGAACCTTCAATCCCTCCCTCGCTACCTGTGGAGGATGTCACAAACAGAACAGGCACCAGCAGCAGCCAATGGGGCGTTGGAAGGGGCGGGGCTTGAAGCACACACACACCCCGGGGTCAATTGTGGCCAAAGGAAAGGGGAGGAGCTCCCCTCTGCCTGAGAAAAGGGGCGGGCTCCGCTGCCTGATTGACGGCTGGCATTCTGAGCAGCTGGGATTGTGAAGCACTCTTTGACAGAGCTACGGGGGGGTGGGTGGGACTTCAGCCAGAGGGAGCCAATCAGGCGGGACCTTGGCCTTGAAGGGCTGCTGAGGATTAGAGTTGGGTGGCAGTTAAGGCTCTGAGCCATGGGGGCACCTACTGGCAGGAATTGAGGGAGGGGACACCCTGGGGGTCTGTCTCCCCTCTTTTCTGGCCTGGAAGCGAAGGATGACGGGCGCTTGGCTGCAGCTGCTTTGGGTGCTCTTCAGACTGGGTGGGTAGAAATACTTGGGGGGTGGGTGGCAAGGAGTCCAGACCGGGGGGGGGGGGCGAAGAGTGGCTGAACTACAACTCCCAGAAGCCAGGCAGCCAGGCTCAAGTTGAGGGATATTGGGAGTTGTAGTTCCCCCGGAGGCTCCAGGGTCCCTTGGGAGAAGATAAGCAGGTGCCCAGCTCCAAACCCTGAGTTGGTGCCTCTGGCTGGCAGGATCGGGAGGAATAAACCAAACGAGACGCCTCTGAGCATCAAGGAGAGAAGCCGCCTGGAATTAAGGAGAAACTGCCTCTAACAGTGAGGACGATTAGCCAGTGGAACAGCTGGCCACCAGAAATTGTGGGTGCTCCATCGCTGGAGGTTTTTAAGAAGAGACTGGACAGTCACTTGTCTGAGGTGGTATATAGGTTCTCCTGCTTGAGCAGGGGGCTGGACTAGAAGACCTCCAAGGTCCCTTCCAGCTCTGTTCTGTTCTGTTCTACATCCAGAGTGCCTCCACAGCACCAAAGGAAGCAAATTAGCTTCTGCTTTACCCTTTGCAGTCTTTGTAACTAAGATGGAAATCCTAGACCTCTAGATCCCAAAATATCTAGGGGAGGCAGACTTTTCCAGCTGTCTGTCTGTCTGCCTGTCTGTCTGTCTATCATCTACCTTCTAATCTATTTTCTATCATTTATCATTTGTCTTTCTGTCTGTCAGCTATCTTCTATCTTCTAATCATATTATTTATCAGCTACTATCTATCATTATAATCTATCTATATCTATCTATCTATCATCTATCAATCATTTATTTACAATATCTATCTATCATCTATCAATCATTTATTTACAATATCTATCTATCTATCTATCTATCTATCTATCTATCTATCTATCTATCTATCTATCTATCTATCTATCTATCTATCTATCATCTCTATATCTATCTACCACCTATCTTTCTATCTCTTTCTATCTTTCTTTCTATCTATCTATCTATCTATCTATCTATCTATCTATCTATCTATCTATCTATCTATCATCTCTATATCTATCTATCTATCATCTGTATCATCTCTATATCTATCTATCTATCTATCTATCTATCTATCTATCTATCTATCTATCTATCTATCTATCTATCTATCTATCTACCTACCTACCTACCTACCTACCATCTATTATCTTATCTATCTATCCATCTCTCTATCATGTCTATCATCTGTCTATCATCTGTCTATATCTATCTATCATATGTATCTTATGTATCTCATAGAATCCTAGGGCTGGAAGGGACCTTGGAGGTCTTCTAGTCCAACCCCCTGTCCAAGCAGAAGTCCTTATAATATCTGAGACAAATGGTCGTCTAATCTCAGTCATAAAGACAGAGCCAGGTTTTTCCATCAGCATGTGTCATGCCAGCTTATTCTTTTGTCAAGGAGAAGCAGAGGGAGATTTTACTCACAGTCCTGACAAATGGCAGTTAGTGGATCTGAGCTGGTGACTGGACTGGGGATCTCCCGAGGCTATCCATCCCACCCCTCTGCCATGCCAACCTGAGACTAGGTCATTTTTGTTTCCTTTCTTTCTAGGATCAATGGAATCTCCCAGCTATCTTTATTCTGAGGTGACGGTGCCTACTTTGCTGGAACAGCCCCACGGTGCCTACAGTAAGGTAATCCGAATGGTGCTTCACCATTTGAATGGCTGCCCGACCCTGGCTAGTAAGGAAAACCCTTGAAGGTTGAAGAGCGCCTTTCCCCATCCCAGGTCCATTCAGAGGGTGTGCACTGAAGCTCCTCCAGTCACAAACCCATCAGTGCTCACAAAGGCTGGGGCTGATGGGAACTGAGGAGGAGGAGGAGGAGGAGGAAGAGGAGGAGGAGGAGGACGGGGAATCTTTGAAGATCTCTGAGCTGGGTGGTTTATTGCAGACGTTCATGGCCCAACTAGGGAACCTCTTCAGTGCTAGGAAGGAAGGCGAGGAGGAGGAGGAGGAGGAGGAGGAGGAGGGAAGACTGGGATCTTGAAGCTCTCCTGAGCTGGTGGTTTTTTGCAGAAGTTCACGACCCAACTAGGGAACATCTTCAGTGACTAGAGGGAGGAGGAGGAGGAAGAGGAGGAGGAGGGGAGGAAGAATGTGGATCCTTGGTGCGCTCTGGCTGGTGGTTTTATTGCAGACGTTTCAGGCCAAAGGGAACATCTTCAGTGCTAGAAGAAGGGCAGGAGGAGGAGAGGACTGTGGGATCTTGAAGCTCTCTGAGCTGGGTGGTTTTCTTGCAGACGTTTCACGACCCAACTAGGGAACATCTTCAGTGCTAGAAGGGAGGAGGAGGAGGAAGAGGAGGAGGAGGAGGAAGACTGTGGTGTCCTTAGTGTTCTCTGAGCTGGGTGGTTTTCTTGCAGACATTTCATGGCCCAACTAGGGAACATCATCAGTGCAAATGAGGGTAGAGTTTGCTCCCTGTTTATAAAGAGTGGCTTCCTCTGCAGCCTATACCCAGATAAGCAGGGATTAACTCCAGACAAACAATCAAGCAGAAAACAATACCTTAATCAAAGAACTGCGAAGAAGAAAACCACTCCTACACCAACACTGGCAGGGTGTATAAATAGAGAGCAAACCGCCACTCTTCCTCACACTGATAATGTGACGTAGTCAGGTAATGAAATGTCTGCAAGAAAACAACCAAACTCAGAGACTACCAAAAACTTTACAGTCCTCCTCCTCCTCCTCCTCTCCACAAACTCCCCTCCCTTCTAGCACTGATGAAGTTCCCTAGTTGGGTTATGAAACGTCTGCAAGAAAACCATAACCTTAGAGACCACCAAGGAGCCCACAGTCCGTCCTTCCTTCCTTCCTTCCTTCCTTCCTTCCTTCCTTCCTTCCTTCCTTCCTTCCTCCTCCTTTCCACAACCCCCCCTCCTTCTAGCACTGATGAAGTTACCAAGTTGGGTCGTGAAACGTCTGCAAGAAAGCCACCCAGCTCAGAGACCACCAAGGACCCCACAATCTTTGGGTCTCACATTGCTCCTGACCCAGGGGAAAACCTGTGGATACACAGTCACAGGAGTTTAATTAGACATATTTTTTGTACATTCCAGAAAGAAATATCCTACCTGATGAAAATCGAAGGCGTTCACAGGATTCTTCACCTTTATCAGAAGTAAGTGGTTAGGACAGTGTAATTTCCCCCCCCCCCACCTTTCCCCAAGCCTTGAGGGGAAGGACATTAGACACTGCATGCGTTCAGTCTTTGGTAAGTCACTTTTTTCAACACTGCTGTGATTTCAAATGGTTGCTAAACAAAGGATTATAAATGGAGGACTATCTGTAACTTAATGACTTCTGGGAATTCAACATCTTTTTTTATATTGTGGTGACCAAAACTGAATGCAATATTCCAAGTATAGTCTGAGAAATTTCCTGACAGGGAGAACAATTAACCAGTGGAACGAACTTTGCCTTCAGAAGTTGTGGGTGCTCCATTCACTGGAGGTTTTCAAGAAGAGACTGGGCAGCCTGTTTGTCTGGAATGGTATAGGGTCTCCTGCCTGAGCAGGGGGGTTGGACTAGATGACCTCCAAGGTCCCTTCCAGCTCTGTGGTTCTGTTAAGGAAAGGTAAGCATGCTCTGTGACGGCCCCCTCTGCATCTTCATCATGAGTTGAAGGATAACTTTAGCTTTGATTCGAAGCATTTTACCCAGTGGTGGGATTCAAATAGGTGAACAACCGGTTCTCTTGTGTGGATGCCGCTTCCGGATGTCCACTCTGGGCCTGGGCAACACAAAATCAGCTACCGGTTCTGCCGAAGTGGTGCGAATTGGCTGAATCCCACCACTGATTTTACCTTTAAGACGACTTGCTTGCAATAGAGAAGTCTTAGCTGCATACATAATGCTTATTCATTTTATGCATTTAGACCAGGGGTAGGCCACCTTGGCTCTTTTATGACTCGTGGACTTCAACTCCCAGAATTCCTGAGTCAACCATGCTCAGGAATTCTGGGAGTTGAAGTCCACAAGTCATAAAAGGGCCAAGTTTGAAGACCCCTGATTTAGAGGGTCAAAGCAGACGTCCCCACTGCACAGCCAGAGAGGACCCCTACTCTGTATTCCGTGGCTGAGTCAGGGAACAGCTGTTACAGAGCAAATACCTCTTCCGTTTTTATCTTTTCGTATGCAGGTCCTTCGTAATTCAGAATATGCCTATTTACTATCTGGATTTAAAAGGAAGGAGAACTGCCCAGCATCCTAAACCAAGAGTAAGTCACTCCCTGTAATAAAGTATGGGCTTCTCTCTCTCCCTCTCTATCTATGATCATCATCCATCAGTCATCGATCTGTCTATCCCCCCCCCGTCTCTATCTATCTACCTACCTATCTACCTATCTGTACAGGTATATTATAGGGGGTACCTTGCTCAATAGTAGTAACTGTGAGAGGGACCTCGGAGTCCTAGTGGACAATCACTTAAATATGAGCCAGCCGTGTGCTGCAGCTGCCAAAAAGGTCAACACAGTGCTAGGCTGCATTAACAGAGGGATAGAATCAAGATCACGTGAAGTGTTAATACCACTTTACAAGGCCTTGGTAAGGCCACACTTGGAATCCTGCATCCAGTTTTGGTCACCACGATGTAAAAAAGATGTTGAGACTCTAGAAATAGTACAGAGAAGAGCAACAAAGAGGATCAGGGGACTGGAGGCTAAAACATATAAGGAACAGTTGCTGGAATTGGGTACGTCTAGTTTAATGAAGAGAAGGACGAGGGGGGACATGATAACAGCCTTCCAGTATCTCAGGGGCTGCCCCAAAGAAGAGGGAGTCAAGCTATTTTCCAAAGCGCCTGAAGGCAGGAGAAGAAGCAACGGATGGCAACTAATCAAGGAGAGAAGCAACCTGGAACTAAGGAGAAACTTCCTGACAGTCAGAACAATTAACCAGTGGAACCACCTGCCTCCAGAAGCGGTGAATGCTCCAACACTGGAAGTTTTTAAGAAGAGACTGGACAGCCATTTGTCCGAAATGGTATAGGGTTTCCTGCCTGAGGAGGGGGTTGGACTAGATGACCTTCAGGGTCCCAACTTTATTATTATTATTATTATTAACTATCTATCTATCTTTATCTATCTATATCTATCTATATCTATCTATCAATCTCTATCTATCTCTATCTATCTATCTATATCTATCAATTATCTATCAATCTATCTCTATCAATCTATCAATCTCTATCTCTATCAATCACTATATCTATCTATATCTATCTATCTATCTATCTATCTATCTATCTATCTATCTATCTATCTATCTATCTATCTATCTATCTATCTATATCTATCAATCTCTATATCTATCTATCCATCAATCTATCTATCTCTATCAATCTATCTATCTATCTATCTATCTATCTATCTATCTATCTATCTATCATCTATCTGCCTATCCCTCCCTCCTTCCCCCACTCTGCCAGTCTGTCTGTCCTTCCTGCACCCTTTGTCCAATGCCAAGGCTGGTCCTGAGCTCCCGCTGGCTCACCTGCTTTCCTCCACTCTTGTCAGCCCTTCAAGGTCGTCCAGAGAAGAAGCCACAACCACGAATGCTAACACCAGCTGTCTTGTAAGAGGTTACAGGAACTATTTTGCAAGTCTGAAAGGAGTTCACCCCTCCTTTACTTTTACTTCCCTGAAAACCCAGGAGGGTCACTTCTAAGATACAGAATAAAGAATGGCAGAGTTGGAAGGGACCTTGGAGGTCTTCTAGCCCAACCCCCTTTTCAAGCAGGAGACCCTAAATCCTTCCAGACAAATGGCCGTCCAGTCTCTTCTTAAAAACCTCCAGTGTTGGAGCATTCACAACTTCCAGAGGCAGGGTGTTCCTCTGGTTAATTGTCCTCACTGTCCGGAAGTTTCTCCTTAGTTCCAGGTTGCTTCTCTCTTTGGTGAGTTTCCATCCGTTGCTTCTTGTCCTGCCTTCTTCAGGCGCTTTGGAGAAGAGATTGACCCCCCTCTTCTTTGGGGCAGCCCCTCAAATATTGGAAGACTGCTATCTTGTCACCCCTGGTCCTTCCTTGCATTAAATCAGACGTACCCAATTCCTGCAACCAGGAATTGCTGCTCTTCTCTGCGCCCTTTCCAGAGTCTCAACATCTTCCCGTGCCTCCTCTCTTTCTGAAAGGCTGAGATAACTTTTACACCTCTCGGCTGCCACTGTTCCTCCCAAGGTCGTTCTCACACACCCTTGCAACTCGGTTCTCCCCCCCCCCCAATGCCTTCTAATCACAAGCAGCCTTTCTCTGTCCCCTTCCCCTCCTCCCTTGCAGATTGACTGCTATTACAGTGGCTACGTGGAAGACCTTCCCAATTCAGACGTGGTCATCTCCACCTGCAACGGTCTTTGGTAACGGCTTGGCTGTGGGTCCCGTGCTCTGCAAAATGGCACCTGATCGATAGGTCGAGTGGGTGGGAGGGAGGGAGATACAGGTGGGTCTTGAAGGCTGGGTCTGCTAGGGAAGTGGCAAACGTGATCAGTTAGAGAAGGGAAATTCACAGGGACTGAGCAAGGGGGTCCCATCTGAGAAAATTTCGTCTTTGGAAAGGTACCCGACAACTTTGGAAAGCGTACATTTTCTTGGGTGATAAACGCCTGGACCTTTTAGATTTCCTGGACTGAAATCAGCTGCATAAGAATAGAATAGAATAGAATAGAATAGAATAGAATAGAATAGAATAGAATAGAATAGAATAGAATAGAATAGAATAGAATAGAATAGAATAGAATAGAATAGAAATTAGAATAGAATAGATAGAAATTAGAATAGAAGAGATAGAAATTAGAATAGAATAGAATAGAATAGAATAGAATATGGGAATAGAATAGAATAGGGATATGAATGGAAGGAATAGAATGGAATATGAATAGAAGGAATAGAAAAGAATAGAATAGAATAGAATAGAAATTAGAATAGAATAGAAATAGTATAATAGAATAGAACTAGAAAAGAATAGAATAGAATAGAATAGAATAGAATAGATAGAATAGATAGAACTAGAATAGAATAGAATATGGATATAGAATACGAATGGAATGGAACGGAACTAGAATGGAAATAGAATGGAATAGAATAGAATGGAATAGAATAGAATAGAATAGAATAGAATAGAATAGAATAGAATAGAATAGAATAGAATAGAATAGAATAGAATAGAATAGAATAGAATAGAATAGAATATGGGATATAGAATAGAATGGAATGGAATAGAATGGAATGGAATGGAATGGAATAGAATAGAATAGAATAGAATAGAATAGAATAGAATAGAATAGAATAGAATAGAATAGAATATGGGATATAGAATAGAATATGGGATATAGAATAGAATGGAATGGAATGGAATAGAATGGAATGGAATACAATAGAATAGAATATGGGATATAGAATAGAATATGGGATATAGAATGGAATGGAATGGAATGGAATAGAATAGAATAGAATAGAATAGAATAGAATAGAATAGAATAGAATAGAATAGAATAGAATAGAATAGAATAGAATAAGTAGAGTACAGTAGAGTAGACAATGAATAGAAAGAATAGAATAGAGAAAGAATAGAATAGAATAGAATAGAATAGAATAGAATAGAATAGAATAGAATAGAATAGAATAGAATAGAATAGAATAGAATAGAATAGAATAGAATAGAATAGAATAGAATAGAATAGAAAATATGGAACAGAACAGAATAGAATTCAGAATAGAATAGAATAGAATTCAGAATAGAATAGAATTCAGAATAGAATAGAATTCAGAATAGAATAGAATAGAATAGAATTCAGAATAGAATAGAATAGAATAGAATAGAATAGAATAGAATAGAATAGAATAGAATAGAATAGAGCTGGAAGGGACCTTGGAGGTCTTCTAGTCCAGCCCCCTGCTCAAGCAGGAGAACCTATACCATTTCAGACAAGTGACTGTCCAGCCTCTTCTTAAAAACCTCCAGTGATGGAGTGCCCACAATTTCTGGAGGCAAGCTGTTCCACTGGTTAATTGTCCTCACTGTTAGGAACTTCCTCCTTAATTCCAGGTTGTTTCTCTCCTTGATTGGTTTCCAACCATTGTTTCTTGTCCGGCCTTCTGTTGCTTTGGAGAATAAAACTATTTTAGTCCTTAAAATATTTAGTGTTCCAGTCTTCCAGTATCTTAGGGGCTGCCCCAAAGAAGAGGGAGTCAAGCTATTCTCCAAAGCGCCTGAAGGCAGGACAAGAAGCAACGGATGGAAGCTAATCAAGGAGAGAAGCAACCTGGAACTAAGGAGAAACTTTCTAACAGTGAGGACAACTTAATCAGTGGAACAACCTGCCTCCAGAAGTTGTGGGTGCTCCATCACCGGAGGCTTTCAAGAAAAGACTGGACAGCCATTTGTCTGAAATGGTCTAGACTAGAGTCTCCTGCTTGAGCAGGGGGTTGGGCTAGAAGACCTCCAAGGTCCCTTCCAGCATTCTGTTCTGTTCTAGTAAAACTACTTGTATTGAGTTGTGAATTGAGGGTCCGTCATAAGTCGCCTTTTTCAGTGCCGTTCGAATTTCGAACGGACACTAAACGAATTATTCTAAGTCAAGAACTACCTGGACCGTCCCAGCGAGGTGGTTTTCCAATCTTTTCTGGAAGACCTCCAGCCACGGAGACCCTCTTTTGTGTTCTGGCTGTTCTTTTGTGTGATGTCCCGCAACCTCCTTCTCACACGTTCAGGGGTCACATACAGATCGGGAACCTGACCTACCAAATCCAGCCGATCGAAAACTTCACAGGGTTCAAACACCTCCTCTATCGCAAGGCTCCAGGGCCGAATCCTCCGTGCCGAGGGGTGGTGGAAGAGATGGGCCTGGGGGCCAGACCGACAACGGTCCACACACCGGAGCCCAAGGACGCCGTAGTAAGTTCTCTCCTTCCTGCTCCACCTTGGGCAACGTTAAGATGTGGGGAGCGCCACTTATTTTATTTTTTTAAAAATCATTCAAGGGGACGGATGTCATCATTCCCCCGTCCTCCTTATTTTCCCCACAACAACCCTATGAGGTGGGCTGGGCTGAGAGGGAAGGACTGGCCCAAACTCACCCAGCCGGCTTTCATGGCAAAGGCGGGATTCGAACTCACCGTCTCATGCTTGAGGCAGGACTAGAACTCACCGTCTCCTGGCGATTGGCCCAAAGTCACCCAGCTACTTTCATGCCTGAGGCAGGACTAGAACTCACAGTCTCCTGGCGATTGGCCCAAAGTCACCCAGTCAGCTTTCATGCCTGAGGCAGGACTAGAACTCACCGTCTCCTGGCGATTGGCCCAGTCACCCAGTCAGTTTTCATGCCTGAGGCAGGACTAGAACTCACCGTCTCCTGGCGATTGGCCCCAAATCACCTTTCTTTTGCCTCCCACCCCTGAGGTCTCTACTTTCCTTTCAGCCACATTTCCCTGGGAAGAATGCGCCATCGAGATACCTGGAATACTTTGCCGTTTGTGACCAGTCTGTGGTAAGCAACCACCATAGGTTAACCAGGTTAGATCCCGGTTAGCCTCTCCAGAAGCAGCTGCAGGACATTGATCTGGCTTTTTGCTCCTTCCTCCTGTTCTGCTCTACTCTGTAGTCCAATGGTTCTCAAACTCCACCACTTTAAGATGGGCCGGCTTCCACTCCCAGAATTCCTCAGCCAGTCCACCCATCTTGAAGTTGAATTCTGGGAGTGGAAGTCCACACCTCTTAAAGTTGAATTCTGGGAGTGGACGTCCACACACTTCAAGGTTGAATTCTGGGAGTGGAAGTCCACACACCTTAAAGTTGAATTCTGGGAGTGGAAGTCCACACACTTTAAGGTTGAATTCTGGGAGTGGAAGTCCACACATGTTGAACTTGAATTCTGGGAGTTGAATTCCACCCATCTTAAAATTGAATTCTGGGAGCGGAAGTCCACCCATCTTAACCAGCTCAAACTCTCCCAATGTGTGTGCCACATTAGGAAACAGGCACACAAGGGGCAGAGTAGCCGCTATGCCGCGGTGATGCCCGTTTCATCTTTTTGTCGTAAGAGTTTTCGACTTCAGATTGCCGGGAACTAATCGGTGCTCCCTCCCCACCCTAATATTTATTTATTTTATTGATTAGTTCAACTAATATGCTCCCCCATTATCAATCCTTTAGTAGGAGGGCACAAAAGTGCCCTCCGTGACGTCCCAAGGACTCTTGCGTCCATGGCCAAAATAATGTTCTCCTGGACAGCTTTCCACAAGAAGTAAAAATGAAAAGCCCCCACAAGCAGGTAGTCCTCAATTTACAACCCGTCCATTTAGTGACCGTTCGAAGTTACAACGGGCACTGGAAAAAGGGACTGGTGACCCGTTTCGCACACTTCATGACGGCTGCCGCGTCCCCGTGGTCACGGGATCGAAATTCGGATCCCTGGCGACTTACTTGCAGTTACGACGGTTGCATTAGCCCGGGGTGTGTGTGTGTGTGTGTCATGCGATCCCCTTCTGACCAGCAAAGTCAAAATGGGGGAAGCCAGATTCACTTAACAACCGTGTGGCAAGAAAGGTCGTAAAAAGGGGCAGAACTCGCTTAGCGACCGCCTTGCTTCGAACAGTTGCAACTTCAAATGGCCACTAAATGAACGCAAGTCGAGGACTGCCTGTTCTTTAAGTATCTCCCCCGAATGACAGGCCCAGTGGGCGGGTGAGGGGGGGGAGATCTGGAACCAGAGATTGGGGGCGAGGGAAGCCCCAGGAAGAAGGGGGTGGGTCTGGGAGAGAGCCGCCGTCCCGGGGGTCCCAAAAGACCCACGCAAGGAGTCTGGCCGGGTGGGTGGGCACACAGCACCCCTGCGAAGGTCCTCCTCTCCTCCTTCCTCAGTTCCAGTGGGCCAAGCAGAATGTCACTCAAGAGATGCTGATGGTGCTTCAGATTCTCTCGGTGGTTCACCATGTAAGTAAATCCTAGAATCCGAGGGCGGGAAGGGACCTTGGAGGTCTTCTAGTCCAACCCTCTGCCCGAGGCAGGAGGCTATACCATCCTGGACAAATGGCTGTCTGGTATTTTCTTGAGGACCTCCAGCAACTGAGCAGCCAGAACTCCAGGGGCATCCATCCCTCCATCCATATCCATATTTATCATGCCATATTTATCTCTCTAGATACGTCTATCTATCTATCTATCTATCTATCTATCTATCTATCTATCTATCTATCTATCTATCTATCTATCTATCTATCTATCTATCTATCTATCTATCTATCTATCTATCTCTATAGCTAGCTAGCTAGCTAGCTTATATCTCTCATCTAAATATCTATCATAGTCTAACATATCTATCATGCCATATTTATCTCTCTAGATATGTATATCCATCTACCTCTATCTATCTATCTATCTATCTATCTATCTATCTATCTATCTATCTATCTATCTATCTATCTATCTATCTATCTATCTATCTATCTATCTATCTATCTATCTATCATCTAAATATCTATGTTATGTCTATCATCTATCATGCCATATATATATATATATATATATCATCTAAATATCTATCATGTCTATCATCTATCATGCCATATTTATATCTATCTATCTATCTATCTATCTATCTATCTATCTATCTATCTATCTATCTATCTATCTATCTATCTATCTATCTATCTATCTATCTATCTATCTATCTCTCATCTAAATATCTATCATGTCTATCATCTATCATGCCATATTTCTATCTATCTATCTATCATCCATCCATCCATCCTTCCTTCCATCCATCTATATCACAGCTGGCTTGGGAATTCTGGGAGTTGAAGTCCGCAGGTCATCCGAGGGCCCTGGTTCCCCACGCCTGCTGTAAGGCGTCCATCTCCAGTGTGACTCACCATGCAGGTAAGAGGATGGCCACTCCTACCTTTCCCCTCGCAGGTGTACAGCGACATCGGCCTCCACGTAGTCCTGACGGGCTTGGAGGTGTGGGCAGGAAAGGACCCCCTGCCCCTCGCCAAACCGTTCGGGGAGAGGGTGCGAGCGTTCCACACCTACGCCAGTTCTGAGCTCCAGCGCCAGACCCACTTCGACCACGCCACCTTATTCACGTGAGAATTCGGAGTTTGCTGCGGGAGAGACATAAATCTTGGGGTCCTCCTCTTCCTTGGAGGGCCCCAGCAATTGGGGTCACAATTCTCCCCATTGTCCGGCTCATACATACAGGGAGTCCTTGACACTCTGACCGTCATAAGTACGAACCAGTTGCCAAGCGCCTGAATTTTGATCATGTGATCCCCCCACGGGGGATGCTGCAGCTGTCGTAAGTGTGAAAAAGAGTCATGTCATTTTTTTCAGTGAGTTGAAACGAGCTGTTGTAAGTCGAGGACTACCTGTATTTCAGTTCAGATATTTAAAATCAGGTTGAGACGATAAAAGCCAGTGAAAAGCTTAAAAACAGCCAAAACGTTGGAATGTCTTGAGTGGAACTGGGTGTTTTCTGCGTTGCAGGAATGTGGCTCAAGACGACGTGTTCGCAAAGACGTGGAAATTGCCCGAGTGTCTTCAGAACCAGGTCTCCGTTTCTGTGGTCAAAGTAAGGAACGGGGCGCGTGAGGCAAAGGGGGTGGGGGGCTCAGACGGGGCCAGGCAGATCCCTGGCATCTTGCTATAGATCAAGGCTCCCCAGATATGGCCACTGTAAGCTTTGTGGACTTCAACTCCCAGAATTCCCCAGCGAGAGATCGAAAAAGAGAGAGACAGAGAGAGGGAGAAAGAGAGGAGGGGGAGAGAGACGGAGAGAGAGAGGAGGGAGAGAGAAAGAGAGAGGGGGAGAGAGACGGAGAGAGAGAGGAGGGAGAGAGAAAGGGAGAGACAAGAAGACCGGGAGAGAGAGAAATAGATAAAGAGAGTGGAGGAGACAGAAAGAGAGAAAAAAGAGGGGGGGAGAGAAATAGATAAAGGGAGAGAGAGACAGAGAGAGAGGGAGAGAGGGAAAGAGAAAGGGAGAGAGAGAGAGAAGGAGAGAGGGGGAAAGAGAAAGAGAGAGAAAGAGAGAAAGAAAGAAAGAAAGAAAGAGAGTGGAGGAGACAGAAAGAAAAAGGGGGGGAAGGAGACAGAGGGATAGAAAGAGAGAGAGAGAGAGAGAAAGAGAGAGAGTAAAAGAGAAAGACAGTAAGAGAAAGAGAGAAAGAGAGAAAGAGAAAGAGAGAAAGATGGTGGGGTGAGTAGCTGTGCAGATAAATGGGATGGATGGATGGATGGAGAGGGGGAGGGAGGGAACTGCCCCGGAGTTGTGGGTGCTTCATCGTTGCAGGTGGTCAAGAAAAGATTGGAGAACCCTTTGACCAGCATGGTATAAGCTCTCCTGTCTTGAGCAGGGGGTTGGACTAGAAGACCGCCAGGATCCCTCCCAGCCCTGGGATTCTGCCATTCTGGGATTGTACTTAGGTCTGCTTCCCTGTCTCCTCTTCGCTCCCTTTCCCTGCCCTGCCGGGCCCAGATTTCTCCGTCTGCCACGGACATCGGGGTCTCCGCTGCGCACCAGCTGGGCCACGCCCTTGGCTTCGCCCATGATGACCTGCCACGGACGGACGGACGCCCCTGTGGATGCAACTCCACCACCCAAGCCGGCCACTGCCTCATGCATGCGGCCACGGTGTGAGTAGCCCCCGAAATTTCCGATGCCAACCAAGATGGGTGGTTAAGTGAGCTTTCCCCCGTTTTGCGACCTTCGTTACCACGGTTGTTTAGTCCTCAACTTACGTCTACAACTGAGCCCCAAATTTTTTGCTAAATGAGACATTTGTTGAATGGGTTTTGCCCCATTTTATGACCTTGCTTGCCACCGTTGTTGGTAAATCACTTGCAGATATTAAGTTAATAACACGGTCATTAAATGAATCTGGCTTCCCCCATTGACTTTGCTTGTCAGAAGGTCGCAAAAGGGGAGCACGTGACCCCCTCCCTGGGACGATGCGACCGTCGTAAATATGAGTCAGTTGCCAAGTGTCCAAATTTTGATCACGTGACCACGGAGATGCTTCGAGGGTCATAAATGTGAAAAATGGCCTTACGTCCCTTTTTTCAGTGCGGTCGTAACTTTGAACGGTCGTTAAATGAACGGTTATAAGTCAGGGACTATCTGTAACATGGTCGTTAAGTGGATCCGGCTTCCCCATTGACGTTGCTTGCCAGTAGGTCGCAAAAGGGGATCACATGACCCCGGTACATTGCAACCGTCATAAGTACATGTCAGTTGCCAAGCCTCTGAATTGTGATCACGTGATCCCGGGGGACACTGCAACGGTCGTAAGTGTGAGTCACATTTTTTCAGCGCCGTTGTAACGGTCCCTGAATGAACGGTTGTAACCGGAGGACTACCTGCAAGTCACAGGCCCTCTCTAATAATAATAATAATAATAATAATAATAATAATAATAATAATAATAATAATAATAATAATAATAATAATAATAATAATAATAATAATAATAAAGTTGGAAGGGACCCTATACCATTTCAGACAAAGGGCTGTCCAGTCTCTTCCTAAAAACTTCCAGTGTTGGAGCATTCACGGCTTCTGGAGGCAGGTTGTTCCACTGGTTAATTGTTCTAACTGTCAGGAAGTTTCTCCTTAGTTCTGGGTTGCTTCTCTCCTTGATTAGTTTCCATCCGTTGCTTCTTGTCCTGCCTTCAGGCGCTTTGGAGAATAGATTGACTCCCTCTTCTTTGTGGCAACCCCTGAGAGATTGGAAGACTGCTATCATGTCCCCCCGTCGTCCTTCTTTTCATTAAACTGGACATACCTAGTTCCAGCAACCGTTCCTCATATGTTTTAGCCTCCAGTCCCCTGATCATCTTCGTTGCCCTTCTCTCTTGTTGCAGAGAACGCTACGCGCTGAGCAACTGCAGCAAAGAGACCTACTTCGCGTTCCTGCAGGGCCCAGGGAGGAACTGCTTCCTCAACTTGCCCAAAGACGTCACCCCGAAAAAGACGTGCGGCAACGGCATTGTGGAGGACGGAGAGCAGTGCGACTGTGGCACAGACGAGGTGAGCGCCTCTGCCTTCAGGACAACGCACTTTATTTGGGCGCTGTCTAACAAAATGAAATTCAAGGGTGAAAAAAGGAAGGTTCTACATTTAGGCAAGAAAAACCAAATGTACAGGTATAGTATAGGGCAGGGGTAGGCAACCTGGGCTCTTTTATGACTCGTGGACTTCAACTCCCAGAATTCCTCAGCCAGCCATGCTGAGGGGAAAGGGAGAGGTTTCCAAGCTGAGCCATGCTGGCTCAGGAATTCTGGGAGTTGAAGTCCACAAGTCATGAGGGGCCAAAGTTTCTCCATGCTGGCTCAGGAATTCTGGGAGTTGAAGTCCACGAGTCATAAAAGAGCCAAGGTGGCCTACCCCTGGTATAGGTGGTACCTTGCTCAATAGCAGTAACTGTGACAGGGACCTCGGCGTCCTAGTGGACCATCACTTAAATATGAGCCAGCAGTGTGTTGCAGCTGCCAAAAAAGCCAACACAGTGCTAGGCTGCATTAATAGAGGGACAGAATCAGGATCAGGTGAAGTGTTAATACCGCTTTACAAGGCCTTGGTAAGGCCACACCTCGAATCCTGCATCCAGTTTTGGTCACCACGATGTAAAAAAGACGTTGAGACTGTAGAAAGAGTGCAGAGAAGAGCAACAAAGATGATTAGGGGACTGGAGGCTAAAACATATGAAAGTTGGTTGCAGGAATTGGGTGTGTCTAGTTTAATGAAGAGAAGGACGAGGGGGGACAGGATAGCAGCCTTCCAGTATCTCAGGGGCTGCCCCAAAGAAGAGGGAGTCAAGCTATTCTCCAAAGCGCCTGAAGGCAGGACAAGAAGCAACGGATGGAAACTAACCAAAGAGAGAAGCAACCTAGAACTAAGGAGAAATTTCCCAACAATTAGAACAATTAACCAGTGGAACAACCTGCCTCCAGAAGCGCTGAATGCTCCAACACTGGACGTTTTTAAGAAGAGACTGGACAGCCATTTGTCCAAAATGGTCTAGGGTTACCTGCCTGAGCAGGGGGTTGGACTTGATGACCTCCAAGGTCCCTTCCAGCCCTTTTTTGTCTGGAATGGTATAGGGCAGGGGTGTCAAACTTGCAACCTCACGTGACGTATCGCGACTTTTTTTCCACTGCCAGGGCGTGGTTTTGCCATGAGGCATCCAGCCCACGGGCTGGCAGTTTGACAGCCCTGGTATAGGGTTTCTTGCCTGAGCAGGGGGCTGGACTAGAAGACCTCCAAGGTCCCTTTCAAGTCTGTTATCCTATCCTATCCTATCCTACCCTATCCTATTCTATTATTCTATTCTATTCCATTCCATATTTTCTATTCTATTCTATTATTCTATTCTATTCTATTCTATTCTATTCTATTCTATTCTATTCTATTCTATTCTATTCTATTCTATTCTATTCTATTCTATTCTATTCTATTCTTCTGTCCTATTCCTTATTCTGTTCTATTCTATTCTATTCTATTCTATTCTATTCTATTCTATTCTGTATTTCTGTTCTATTCTGTATTTCTGTTCTATTCTATTCTGTTCTGTTTTGTTCTATTCTGTTGTGTTCTGTTCCGTTCCATGCCATTCCATTCTTTATTTTAATTTATTTTTTACTTTTTCAAATTGAGTGGACAGGCTGCCCATCTCGCCATCCAGCGATTCTGGAGTTGAAGTCCAGAGATAGAATGGAGGTTGTGTTGTTCCTACGATCCGTCTCCTCCTTTCGGGGTTTCTGTTTTGGAGGATAAATTCTTGCAAATGACTTTAATTCCCCTTTTTAGGGCCAACAATATACCCTGATCTTCTTGCACCCTCCACTTGCAAAGCCATCTGATTATTTTTTCTTTTTAATGAAAAGGGCCTACAGGTAACCCTCAACTTACAAAACCTTTGTTTATTGTCCAAAGTTCCAAAGACCCTGAAAAAAGTGACTTATGACCAATTTTCACACTTAACAACCATTGCAGCATCACAGGATCAAAATTCAGGCGCTTGGCAACTGACTCATATTTATGACGGGTCGCAGCGCCCCGGGATCATGTGATCCCCATTTTGTGACCTTCTGACGAGCAAAGTCAACGGGGAAGCCGGATTCACTTAACGACCGTGTGGCTAACTTAACAACTGCAGTGATTCGCTTAACAACTGCGGCAAGGAAGGTCGTAAAATGCGGCAAATTCTCTTAACAACTAGAAATGCTGGGCTCAAGTGTGGTCATAAGCTGAGGACTACATGCAGATCCACTCCAAGTCAATTTTCTCGCAGCCTCACCTTGCAAAGCAATTTAATTATTATTTTTTTCTTCTTCTTAACGAAAAAAAAATTGTACAAAACTGACATACAGATAAGTCCTCGCTTTACAGCCGCTCATAGTTATGATGGACTTTCCCCACAGCATCTGATGATCCTGTTTTCAAGTACTGGCAGCCACACACACACACACACACACACACACACACACACACACACACACACACCGTGATCACGTGATCGTATTTTGGGCACGATAAATGGATAAATAGATTAAATAAATAAATAGTTTACTGGTGCAGGTTTTCACGATCCATATCTGTTGGATCTTGTTGAGCTTCAAGATTTAGTAACCATGGATTGGATGAGTGTTTCTCAGCTTTAGCAACTCTTAAGATGTGTGGACTTCAACTCCCAGTGTTCCCCTGAACAGATATTTGGGGTCACTGGTTGCCCTCTCCCCATTATTTTTGAGCCACGGCGAGGTAATTAGACATATACGCCTTCATACCTATTATTCAGTATTTTCACAAAAGGGAGACACAAATTTTTATTCTTTAAGCCAAGTTTCCCATCCTTGGCAACTTTAAGATATCTGGACTTCCACTCCCAGAATTCCTCAGCCAGTCCACAGATCTTAAAGTTGAATTCTGGGAGTGGAATCCCACACATCTTAAGGTTGAATTCTGGGAGATGAAACCCACATATCTTAAAGTTGAATTCTGGGAGTTGAAGTCCACGCGTCTGGAAGTTGAATTCTGGGAGTTGAAGTCCATGTATCTTAAAGTTGAATTCTGGGAGTTAAAGTCCACATATCTTAAAGTTGAATTCTGGCCGTTGAAGTCCACGCATCTTGAAGTTGAATTCTGGGAGTTGAAGTCCACGCATCTTAAAGTTGAATTCTGGGAGTTGAAGTCCACATATCTTAAAGTTGAATTCTGGGAGTTGAAGTCCACGCGTCTTAAAGTGGAATTCTGGGAGTTGAAGTCCACGCATCTTAAAAGTTGAATTCTGGGAGTTAAAGTCCAAGCATCTTGAAGTTGAATTCTGGGAGTTGAAGTCCACGCATCTTGAAGTTGAATTCTGGGAGTGGAAGTCCACATATCTTAAAGTTGAATTCTGGGAGTTAAAGTCCAAACATCTTGAAGTTGAATTCTGGGCGTTGAAGTCCACATATCTTAAAGTTGAATTCTGGGAGTGGAAGTCCACGCATCTTGAAGTTGAATTCTGGGAGTTGAAGTCCACGCATCTTGAAGTTGAATTCTGGGAATTGAAGTCCACATATCTTAAAGTTGAATTCTGGGAGTTGAAGTCCATGCATCTTGAAGTTGCCAAGGTTGTGAAACACCATCCTAGAGATCTCTGACAGACAACCAACCAGCTTCTTTTGCATCTATCTGAGAGGTCTGTGAAAGATCAGGTTAAAAATCAAGACCTGCTCTCCATCCTGGTCTCCTCCAGACATGCTGGTCCACAACTACCCAAATTCACCCCCAGCACAACCAAGAACCCACTGGGGACACCTGGCCTCTGGTGCCCAACATCTCTGGAGGCTTCCAGCTTTGGAGAAGGTGGGCCAAGATTTCATTGGTCCCACACAGGAAGGAGACGGGGATCTCTCTGGTTTCCTTTCTGACTTTTGGGCAGTTTGGGGACTGGGGAGCGTTCGGTGAGGGTCCTGAAGCTGGGCCCGGTGGGTGGTTCAAACCCCCAAGAGTGATCAATTGCCCCCTCCTCCATCTTCCTGGCAGGAATGCATAATCAACGACTGCTGTCAAGAGGATTGCCAAATGAAACCCGACGCCAGCTGTCTCCAGGGATCCTGTTGTCAGGAGTGCAAGGTAAGGTCTTGGCTCTGCCCTCTTTGGGGGTATTTGGGGACAAACGGCCCCTTTGATCCTTTGCTGCTTTCCATCGATGTCGACTTATATGCCTCTGAGTCTGCAACAAACCAGGATAAAATGGCAAATGGCCAGCCGCAACGTCACACCATGATGATGATGACGCCCTTGGGTCACCATGCCCGACACAAGTAGCCCATTGTGGCCTTCGTGTGACAAGCTCATATTTTCTAGTAGTCCTCAACTTACAACTATTCATGTTGCTGAAAGAAAAATCTTCATCGGGGTCCAGTCCAAGCCGGGAATAAACGAAATGCAGACTGCTTTAGAAAGAAGGTTGTCGTTTATTGAAGAGCAGAGCCAGACAGAAAGGTGACTCTGGGAAAGCTGACCACATGCATTGAGGCCACCTGGAGGCTTATCTGTGGCCTCAGGGTCACCTGAGTAGTGCAACTGAGTAGGGCAGAAAACATCCTGCAGCCAAGAAGGCTCCACACCCATTTGCACCACTCAGGTGACCTTGAAGACACAGATAAACCTCCAAGTGGCCTCAACGACTCTCTAAAAGAAGGCAAATGACCAGCTGTCTGCAAGGAGTATAAATGCTTCCATTCCCCACCATCCGGTCAGAGCGGAGGAAGCTTCTGGGATGTCTATGGAGATTCTCTGTCCTCCAGGTCATAGTTATCCCCAAAGGTGCTTTTTTCAGGAGGCAACTGGACTTTCTTGTTTTTCCTTTGAAGACGTTTTGCTTCTCATCCAAGAAGCTTCTTCAGGTTCTGACTGAATGGTGGGGAAATGGAAGGATTTATACTCCTTGCAGACAGCTGGTCATTTGCCTCCTTTTAGAGAGTCGTTGAGGCCACCTGGAGGTTTACCTGTGTCCTCAGGGTCACCTGAGTGGTGCAAATGGGTGTGGGGCCTTCTTGGCTGCAGGACGTTTTCTGCCCTGGGTCCCTTCCCCGTTGAAGACAGGCGCAGGCTGTTGGGGATGAGACAACGCTGTCCGCCTCTCAAACTGAAACGTCTTCAAAGAAAAACAAAAAAAGTCCAGTTGCCTCCAGCAACGGATGGAAACTAATCAAGGAGAGAAGCAACCTAGAACTGAGGAGAAACTTCCTGACAGTGAGAACAATTAACCAGTGGAACTCCTTGCCTCCAGAAGCGGTGAATGCTCCAACACTGGAGGTTTTTAAGAAGAGACTGGACAGCCATTTGCCTGGAATGGTATACAGTCTTTACCATTGGAGGTGGGACTAGAAGACCTCCAAGATCCCTTTGAACACTCTCATTCTAGATTCTAGGGCAGGGGTAGGCAACCTTGGCTCTTTTATGACTCGTGGACTTCAACTCCCAGAATTCCTCAGCCAGCCATGCTGAGGGGAAAGGGAGAGGTTTCCAAGCTGAGCCATGCTGGCTCAGGAATTCTGGGAGTTGAAGTCCACGAGTCATAAAAGAGCCGAGGTTGCCTACCCCTGGTAAGTTAACAACTGCGGTGATTCACTTAACAACTGTGGCAAGGAAGGTCGTAAAACGGGGCAGAACTCACTTAACAAATGTCTCACTTAGCAACAGAAAATCTGGGGCTCAGTTATGGTCGTTAAGTCGAGGACTACCTGTCATGAAGGGGCCAAAGTTTCCCCCATGCTGGCTCAGGAATTCTGGGAGTTGAAGTCCACGAGTCATAAAAGAGCCAAGGTGGCCTACCCCTGGTATAGGGTTTCCTGCCTGAGAAGGGGGTTGGACTAGATGACCTCCAAGGTCCCTTCCAACTTTATTATTATTATTATTATTATTATTGTTGTTGTTGTTGTTGTTGTTTTGTTGTTGTTTTGTTGTTATTGTTATTGTTATTGTAGTTGTTGTTGTTGTTATTATTATTGTTGTTGTTTTGTTGTTTTGTTGTTATTATTATTGTAGTTATTATTGTTATTATTATTATTGTAGTTATTATTATTGTTGTTGTTGTTGTTATTATTATTATCATTATTATTATTAATTATTAATTATTATTATTAATTATTAATTATTATTATTAATTATTAATTATTATTATTAATTATTAATTATTATTATTAATTATTAATTATTATTATTAATTATTAATTATTATTATTAAAATGCTAACTCCCTCAGCTTTTGCAGCCCTTCGTCCATTTTGGGAATGAAGGCCTCTTTCCACTTCTGGGCACAGAGCAGATGCCCTCCAAATTCCCACGAGCCCCAGGGCTGCCTGGCAGCCTGGCAGGAGCGACCTTTGAGCTCCGTCTCTCTCTTCGCCATAGTTGCTAAAAGAAGGGACGGTGTGCCGGGGAGCCCTCTCCGATTGCGATCTGGATGAATACTGTTCGGGGACCTCGGAAACCTGCCCCCCGAATGTCTTCAAGCAAAACGGGATGCCCTGTGGCAGCGACAGCACCTGCTATTCGGGGGCCTGCCTGGACATCCGCCAGCACTGCCAGACGTTCTTCGGCAAAGGCAAGCGGGCTCTTCTCGACGGCGGAGCAAAATGGAGATGCAGCTGGCGGGGGTGGCGGTGGGTGGGTGGGTTCCAGACCCTCAAGGTAGCTAAGCAGGGTTTGGTCCGGCTGGCGTTTGGATGGGGCAGTGCCAGCCCATCCCAGGCCTG
The DNA here is from genome assembly GCA_023970755.1 of Azemiops feae. Lineage (NCBI taxonomy): Eukaryota > Metazoa > Chordata > Lepidosauria > Squamata > Viperidae > Azemiops > Azemiops feae. Next base: position 23,176 of record JALGBA010003538.1, read on the forward strand.
GAAGCATTCAGGGCTTGTTTTCATCCTCCAGGTTTGCCCAACTGGCTTTCATGCCTAAGGCGGGACTAGAACTCACCATCTCCTGGCGATTGGCCCAACTCACCCAGCTGGCTTTTGTGCCTAAAGTGGGACTAGAATTCCCCATCTCCTGGTGATTGGCCCAAACTCACCCAGCCAGTTTTCATGCCTAAGGTGGGACTAGAACTCACCGTCTCCTGGTGATTGGCCGAAACTCACTCAGCCGGCTTTTATGCCTAAAGCAGGACTAGAACTCACCGTCTCCTGGTGATTGGCCCAAACTCACCCAGCCGGCTTTCATGCCTAAGGTGGGACTAGAACTCACCGTCTCCTGGTGATTGGCTTGAAGTCACCCAGCAGGCTTTCATGCCTAAGGTGGGACTAGAACTCACCATCTCCTGGTGATTGGCCGAAACTCACCCAGCCAGCTTTCATGCCTGAGGTGGGACTAGAACTCACCATCTCCTGGTGATTGGCCCAAAATCACCCAGCTGGCTTTCGTGCCTAAGGCGGGACTAGAACTCACCATCTCCTGGTTTCTGAGCAAGAAATATAAATATATTTCTATATATAAATCTATAAATCTGTATTATATCTACACATTTATAGATACTGTATAATTAGATTATGGATATATTACAGATATAAATGCTTATAGATAAATCAGTATCTATATAAACATTACAAATGCATAAGAATATGTTACTTATATGTAAGGGTGTAGGTACACACACGTGTTGTATATAGTATGTTTTAAAGGTGTGTTATGTATGTGTGCACTTTGAGAGCAAGCAACTAAATTTCATTTTTAATGGGTGCCGTTGTGCCCACAGGAAAAAAATGACAATAAAGGTTATCTAATCATTAATAAGCCTTCGGTGAACCTCTGCCACAATGGTGGGTCCAGCTCCATCTTGCTCTTGACTTTTTACCCCCCCCCCACTCCTCTTCTACCCCCTCCCCAACCTCCAAATCTTTAGCTGCAAAACCTGCTCCACTCACTTGCTACAAGGAAGTGAATTTGCAAGGCGACCGGACCGGTAACTGCGGCCAGGATAAATCTGGATACAAGAAATGCCGACAAAAGTAAGTCCATTTGTGGACTCCTACGGGAAGGAGAAAGCAGCCCCAACTAGCAAGTTCCCTGCTTGCATGGAAGGCACATCAGAAGGGCGAAAGAGGGTTTGATGGTTAGAAGAATTAACCAGTGGAGCAGAAGTTGCCTCCAGAAGTTCTGAATGCTGCAGCACTGGAGGTTTTGAAGAAAAGATTGGACAGCCACTTGTCTGAAATGGTAGAGGGTCTCCTGCTTGAGCAGGGGGCTGGACTAGAAGACCTCCAAGGTCCCTTCCAGCTCTGTGATCCTGTTATTCTGATGGTGCTTTGGGACTTCAGCACATCTCTTTCCACTCTCCCAGTTCAAATGCTCTTTAAACCGTTGCTTCTATAACCAAAGAAAACTACATGGATAAAACAGATAGATTTAGGCAGGCGTTTTTGACCTGGGCCACTTTCAGGTGGGTGGACTTCAACTCCCAGGATTCCTCAGTCAGTCTGGACCTTGGGGCAAGTTCCCAAAGGAAGGAAGCGAACTCTCTGCAAATGTGTACCTCATTCTGACACCCTGTATTGAATTGTGAGACTAAAGTCTAATTATGCTCTCTCTTAGTACCCCTCGTCTACTATTCTCTTTCCAGGTCTTAGTTAATAGCCTGACTTGAGAAGCATTTCAGGAAGACCTTTCTCCGCTAAGGTTTTTTCCTAGGAGTTCCTCTTTCAGTTCTCCCATACTGGGAAATTGGAAAGATGAAAAATAGGAGAGTATACATACTCTCTCCTATTTTGAGAAGGACTTGTGGAGAGCAGCGCCCGGGAGGAATAAGCAGGAGGTCCAGAGCAGTGGACCTCCACGGGCTGGCAGGGTTTGAAGTCCAGGAGAAGGTCTGGGGCTTCAGTCAGTTCCTGAAGAAGATAATAATAATAATAATAATAATAATAATAATAATAATAATAATAATAATAATAATAATAATAATAATAATAATAATAATAATAATAATAATAATAATAATAATAATAATAATGATAATGATGGTGATGGTGATGGTGATGGTGATGGTGATGGTGATGGTGATGGTGATGGTGATGGTGATGATGTTGTTGTTGTCAAGGTTCCGACTAATGAAACACTTAAAAGACCTTCCAGGCATTGACAAATAATAATAATAATAATAATAATAATAATAATAATAATAATAATAATAATAATAATAATAATAATAATAATAAAGTTGGAAGGGACCTTGGAGGTCATCTAGTCCAACCCGCTGCTCAGGCAGGAAACCCTATACCATTTCAGACAAATGGCTGTCCAGTCTCTTCTTAAAGACTTCCAGTGTTGGAGCATTCACCGCTTCTGGAGGCAGGTTGTTAATAATAATAATAATGTTGGAAGGGACCTTGGAGGTCGTCTAGTCCAACCCCCTGCTCAGGCAGGAAACCCTATACCATTTCGGACAAATGGCTGTCCAGTCTCTTCTTAAAAACTTCCAGTGTTGGAGCATTCACAGCTTCTGGAGGCAGGTGGTTCCACTGGTTAATTGTTCTGTCAGGAAGTTTCTCCTTAATTCCAGGTTGCTTCTCCCCTTGGTTAGTTTCCATCCGTTGCTTCTTGTCCTTCCTTCAGGCGCTTTGGAGAATAGCTTGACTCCCTCTTCTTTGGGGCAGCCCCTGAGATACTGGAAGGCTGCTATCCTGTCCCCCCTCGTCCTTCTCTTCATTAGAGTAGACATACCCAATTCCAGCAGCCGTCCTTCATATGTTTTAGCCTCCAGTCCCCTGATCATCTTTGTTGCTCTTCTCTGCACTCATTTGAAAGAGACCCATTTGCAAATTTGTAACTGACTTCTGAAACCCTTTGTTGAATGGTGAGATTAAAGTCGAATTATGCACTCTTAGGGCACTCTTAGTACCCCCTGTCCACTCTTCTCTTTCAAGGCCTCAATAGCCTGACTTTAGAGAATTTAAGGAAGGACTTTCTCCTCGTAAGATTTTTTTCCTAGGAGTTTCTCCATACAGGAAAGTTGGAAAAATAAATGAAAAGTAGGAAGGTAGACTCTCTCCTCTTCCATCTTTGAAAGAACACTAAAAAAGAGTGTTCTTCATTGATTACTCCTAAACCCCCTTTTCCCCCCCCCAATCTCGGGCAACTTTATGATGGGTGGACTTCAACTCCCAGAATTCAATTCTCGGAGTTGAGGTCCACCCATGCTGGCTGGGGAATCCTGGGAGCTGAAGTCCACCCATGCTCCCTGGGGAGTTTTTGAAGTCCACTCATGCTGAGGAATTCTGGGAGTTGAAGTCCACCCATGCTGGCTGGGGAATCCTGGGAGCTGAAGTCCACTCATGGTGTCTGGGGAATTCTGGGAGTTGAAGGCCACATGTCCTGGCTGGGGAATTATGGGAGTTGAAGTCCACCCATGCTGGCTGAGGAATTCTGGGAGTTGAAGTCCACACATGCTGACTGGGGAATCCTGGGAGCTGAAGTCCACTCATGGTGCCTAGGGAATTCTGGGAGTTGAAGGCCACATGTCCTGGCTGGGGAATTATGGGAGTTGAAGTCCACCCATGCTGGCTGAGGAATTATGGGAGTTGAAGTCCACCCGTGCTGGCTGAGGAATTATGGGAGTTGAAGTCCACCCATGCTGACTGGGGAATCCTGGGAGCTGAAGTCCACTCATGGTGCCTGGGGAATTCTGGGAGTTGAAGTCCACCCATGCTGGCTGAGGAATTATGGGAGTTGAAGTCCACCCATGTTGGCTGAGGAATTATGGGAGTTGAAGTCCACCCATGCTGACTGGGGAATCCTGGGAGCTGAAGTCCACTCATGGTGCCTGGGGAATTCTGGGAGTTGAAGTTCACCAGTGCTGGCTGAGGAATTATGGGAGTTGAAGTCCACCCATCTTAAAGTTGCCAAGGTTGAAAGTACTGATTTAGGTTCTCCAGCTGCTAAGTTAGTTCCTCCTCCGTATTTCCGGCTAGAGATGGGAGAACTTTGCTTTTAGGCTCCATCTAGGTGCAGAAGGAACTCTAGTTTTCTAACCCGAAGATCAGCTCCCGACCCAGACAGGGCTTTGCTCCCTCTAAAAGCCACCAGAAGCCCGTCGGGGGTCTTCAAGGGTCTCTACTCCCTGCCTGCCTGTCTTTCTTCTCAGAGATGTGTCTTGCGGAAGGCTCCAGTGCACCAACGTCCATAAAATCCCCAGAATTCCCCCGGGCTTCTCCATCCTGCAGACGCCCATCGACGAAGTGCTGTGCTGGAGTATCATCTCCCCCCAGCAGGACGATGGGGACGATGACGGAGCGGCGAAAGATGGGTCTTCCTGTGGCCCCCGCAAGGTCAGATGGGGAAGGGTCCGGGTGGGAAGAGGGCGGAGGGACACGACGTGGACAGCGAGCCCGGAACGGAGTCGGCTTTGCCAGGAGAGCAGAGAGTGGCTGGCACTCCAGTGTCCCTCCACGTTCTATGCCAGGGGCCTCCAACCTTGGCTCCTTTTAAGACTGGTGGACTTCAACTCCCATGCCTGGCTGGCTGAGGAATTCTGGGAGTTGAAGTCCACCAGTCTTAAAGGGGCCACCAAGCCACCTTTTCTCCCATCGCTCCACGGTAGGATCACAGTGGCCACCAGCACCAAGGCCTAACTTGAACCGTTGGGTGGAATTAACTCCGTTTTAAAGAACAGAAGCAGACATATGTGGATCCTTTCTCTCTCTCTCTCTCTCTCTTTGTCTCTCTCACTCCCTTTCTCTACTCTCTCTCCCTCTCATTCTCTCCCCCCTTCTCTCTCTCTCTTTCCCTTCTCTCTCTCTCTTTCTCTCTTCCTTTTTTACTTTCTCCCTTTTTGTCTCCTTTTCTTTACTCTCTTTTTCTCTCTATTTCTCCATTTTTTCTTTCTCTCCCTTTCTTTTTTCTCTTTTGCTTTCTTTCCCTTTCTCTCCCTTTCTTTTTCCTCTCCCTCTTTCTCTCCTTTTGTTTCTCTTTCTTGCTCTATTTCTTTCTCTCTTTCTCTCTCTCTTTCTTTTTTCTCTTTTGCTTTCTTTCCCTTTCTCTCTCTCTCTCCCTCTTTCTTTTTCCTCTCCCTCTTTCTCTCCTTTTTCTCTCTCCCTCCTTTTCTTTCTCTTTCTCTCTCTCTCTTTCTCTCTCATTTTCATTTCTACTTTTTTCTTATTATTGCTCTGCTTATGTCTCTATTCTGTTTTACTAAATAAGTGCAGGTAGTCTTCGACTTAGCGAACATTTGAAGTCACAACAGCCCTCAAAAAAGTGATTTTATGACCCATTTTTCACACTTACGACCGCTGCAGCCTCCCCACAGTCACATGGTCAAAATTCAGCCGCTTGGCAACTGACTCAGATTTACGACGGGTTGCAGCGTCCCGGGGCTACGTGATCCCCTTTGGCGACCTTCTGACAAGCAAAGTTTAATAGGGAAGCCAGATTCACTTAATAACATCAATGATTCACTTAATAACTGTGGCCAGAAAGGTCGTAAAATGGGGCAAAACTCACATGGCAACTATCTCACTTAGCGACATAAATACTGGGGCTCAAATGTGGTCGTATGCCAAGGACTGCCTGTTTACTAGCCATTTTCTATAACAACAAACGAATCTAATCAGCATTTAATGAATATCTCAGCAACAGAAAATTTGGGCTCAGATAATAATAATAATAATAATAATAATAATAATAATAATAATAATAATAATAATTAATAATAATAATAATAATAATAATAATAATAATAATAATAATAATAATAATAATAATAATAATAATAATAATAATAATAATAATAATAATAGAGTTGGAAGGGACCTTGGAGGTCATCTAGTCCAACCCCCTGCTCAGGCAGGAAACCCCATACCATTCCAGACAAATGGCTGTCCAGTCTCTTCTTAAAAGACCAGTTGTGCTCATAAATTGCGGACTACCTGTATAACCAAAAATTTGTGCCCACCTTGACCGACAATTGAAGCTTGCTGCATGTTTTAGACACGGGCGCCACTGATTAAACATTTAAACAACATGATTAAACATTTTCATTCTTGCCCGGCCCAGGAGGGTCGATTTACCCAAAGTTCCTTCTGATTTTCCCCACTGTAACAACTGGGTGTGATCAGCTGGGCTGGCAGATGCAACCTTTATTCTAGCACCTTCTCCAAATGCCAGGCTCCGTGTAGCCCAGGGGTGGGCAACCTTGGCTCTTTTATGACTGGTGGACTTCAACTCCCAGAATTCCTGAGCTAGCCACGCTGAGGGGAAAGCGAGAGGTTTCCAAGCTGAGCCATGCTGGCTCAGGAATTCTGGGAGTTGAAGTCCACGAGTCATGAAGGGGCCATAGGTCCCCCATGCTGGCTCAGGAATTCTGGGAGTTGAAGTCCACGAGTCATGAAGGGGCCATAATTCCCCCCTGCTGGCTCAGGAATTCTGGGAGTTGAAGTCCACGAGTCATGAAGGGGCCATAGTTTCCCCATGCT
>JALGBA010003539.1:0-19164 GCA_023970755.1 Azemiops feae
TTTCTTTATTTCTTATTTTTCACCTTTATGAACTGCCCATCTCCCTCAGAAAGGGACTCATGTAATATTCCTAAGGGCAAAAATGAGATGTGTAAATAACAAAATAAATGATAACATCAGGGTGGATTTTGTACTTGCCATTATTTCCAATCTTGGGAAGTTTGCCTCCTAGTGGGAAGAATAATATTAAATTCGTCTTGACATCTGAGATGCCTTGAAGGTCCGCAAACCCAAAGCAAGACTGTAACTTTTATTTTAAAGCCTTCATTAACAGCACAACAGCATGATTAACCATGAGTACTTTGTATTATGTGCAGAAATACTGGTAATCCTCCATTTACGTCCACAATTAAGCTCAAAATTTTCATTGCTAAACAAAGAAGTTGTTAAGTGAGATGTGCCCCATTTTACAACCTTTTTGTTTTGTTTTGCCATGGTTCTTAAGTTGTTAAGTGACTCATGTGATCGTTAAGCAAATCTGGATTCTCCCATTGACTTTGCTGGTCAGAAGCTCCCTAGCAATGTTGCAAATGGTAATCCTAGAACATGGGTCGGCCACCCGAAACATCGAACGAGCCGCACGGACCCGTTTGGCCTAAAAAAAAAAACCCCTGGGAGCCGTGCCCGTTCGCGCATGCGCGCGCACCCGCGCACCCGCGCACCCGCGCACCCGTGCGCGCCCGTTCGCGCATGTGCACACGCCCGTTCGCGCATGCGCATGCGCGCACGCCCGTTCGCGCACCCCCCCACGCACGCGCACCCACCCGCGCCTGCGCGCATGCGCTCCCCAAAATGGCGGAGGAGGCTCCGGAGCCACAGGTAATGCCTCAAAGAGCCGCATGCGGCTCCGGAGCCGCGGGTTGCCGACCCGTGTCCTAGAATACCAGAATTCTGCAACCATCGTAAATACATGCTGCTTGTCAAAGTTTGATCATGTGACTGTGGGGATGCTGCAATGGTCATAAGTGTGAGAAATGGTCATAAGTCACATTTTGTTCAGTGCCATTGTAACTTTGAATGGTTAATAAACGAATGGTTGTAAGTTGTACAACCTGTACGAGACCGTGTTATCTAGATGCTCTATGCAGGACCTGAACGCTATTCGGCAATGCAGACACAATCAGGGATTCAAGAAATCAATGCAAAGCTTAGGGGACAAGTGGGAGCACTGGATATTTAGGTCTGATTTGGAAGGTAAACACGGCTGGGCCTGATTAATATTTCAGTGAGAGATGGCCTGGGAATACCGGAGCTGGGAAGTTAAAAAAGCATCTTGGAAAGAGACAATGGCAGCAACGTCTACAATAGTGTCAAGAGAGTTGAATGGATGTATCTTTGAAAACATCATTTGCCAAGCTGGACTCCAAGGAGGCTTTCCTTGATGCTTACAGAGGAAGCAATAACAAAAAATAACAGAAATGTGTTTTTAACAAATGCTTCAGTGAGAATTGAAGGTGACAAGCATGTGGAGCACAGGAAATTCTCACGAACCATATAGACAAGTAGAAAGAGTACCCAGGGAGGATGGCTTATTTGCCCTCAGCTAGTCCAAGCTCACCTGCTGCTCCTTCTGCTCCTATTATCTAAAGCAGTCTTCTCCAAACAGGTGCAAATCTGATATGTTAAATGTCAGCTTTCTTTAATCCGGTGGTTATGGTGGCAGAAGGATTATGGAGCATTTGGAGGAATCAGTCTAGAGACAGCTTATCTTCTTGCAATACCTTGTAAATCTTAGGTTGTACTTTGGTCTAGGCTAACTCAATTTACAACTTAGGGCTGAGAAGGGTTCTATTGGCCTTTGTGACAGGTAAAGGTAAAGGTTTCCCAACTCTAGGGGGTGGTGCTCATCTCCATTTCTTAGCCGAGAGAGTCAGCATTTTCCAAAGACACTTCTGTGGTCATGTGGCTACCATGACTATACACTGAGGCACATGGAACACTGTTACCTTCCCACCAAAATGGTACCTATTTATTTACTTGCATTTGTATGCTTTCGAATTACTAGAACTGAAAGTAAAGGGAGCTCACCCTGTTGCATAGTGATCAGGTCTTGAACCTGGACTACTACTACTACTACTACTACTAATAATAGAGTTGGAAGAGACCTTGGAGGTCATCTAGTCAAACCCCCTGCTCAGGCAGGAAACCCTATACCATTTCAGACAAATGGCTGTCCAGTCTCTTCTTAAAAACTTCCAGTGTTGGAGCATTCACCACTTGTGGAGGCAGGTTGTTCCACTGATTAATTGTTCTAACTGTCAGGAAATTTCTCCTCAGTTCTAGGTTGCTTCTCTCCTTGATTAGTTTCCATCCGTTGCTTCTTGTCCTGCCTTCAGGGGCTTTGGAGAATAGCTTGACTCCCTCTTCTTTGTGGCAGCCCCTGAGATATTGGAACACTGCTATCATGTCACCTCTAGTCCTTCTCTTCATTAGACTAGACATACCCAATTCTAGCAACCGTTCCTTATATGTTTTAGCCTCCAGTCCCCTAATCATATTTGTTGCTTTTCTCTGTACTCTTTCTAGAGTCTCAACATCTTTTTTACATCGTGGTGACCAAAACTGGATGCAATATTCCAAGTGTGGCCTTACCAAAGCGTTGTAAAGTGGTATTAACATTTCATGTGATCTTGATTCTATCCCTCTGTTAATGCAGCTTAGCAGTATGTTGGCTTTTTTGGCAGCTGCAGCACACTGCTGGCTCATATTTAAATGATTGTCCACTAGGACTCCAAGATTCCTCTCACAGTTACTACTACTGAGCAAGGTAGCACCTATACCGTACCTGTGCATTTGGTTTTTCTCCATAGCAAAAAGTAAGGTTCCAGAAGTGGTGAATGCTCGAACACATAATAATAATAATACTAATAATAATCATATATATAAAATAATAGTAATAGAAGCTAATAATAATAGTATACTAAATAATAATAATGATAATAATAATAATAATAATAATAATAATAATAATAATAATAATAATAATAATAATAATAATAATAATAATAATAATAATAATAATAATAATAATAATAATAATAATAATTATCTGCTCTACCTCTGACTTGGTTGGGTAGAGGAAAAATGATCCTGAAATCTGTTCTAAGTTTTTATCTTCTCGAAAAAGGTGCTTTGTGTGCTCATTCTCAGCATGACACAGGATTCCTTTTGGTGATATTTTTATGCTGTTTTTTTTTAAAAGGGAGCTCCATTCCCCAATGAAGAGAGCGCAGGGGCCTTTTCTCACCTGCAGTTAAGGATAGCCAAAAGTGACTTAGCAGCATTTGCGGTGGTGTATTCTTTATCGCATCCCCAGCTCACAAATGTGATGGGCATAAATAGTTCATAGAAGTATTAGTGTGCAGAAAGTGCACAGATTCTATTAGACCTGTCACCTGTTATCTTGGAGGGAAGCCAGGAGACTGACAGTGATTGGGAACACAGGCAGGAGAAGCTAGAGGTCAACAACAGAGACAGCAGATTTTATCCTGTGTAATGTTATGCTGACTCAAGGGAAGTCTCATTCGTCATCTTCAGGCTGGTGTCTCTTCGGCCTCGTGCTTCTAGAAGCAATGTGTGATCGCAGCTGTTTCTTCCTTTTAACTGCCAGTGGAGGTATGAACTGATTGGATGGGAGCTTGGCTGTGTTCTGATTGGGTGGAGGTGTGTTCTGATTGGTTAGGGGCTTGGCTGTGCTCTGATTGGCGGGGTGTGTGCTCTGCTTGGGTGGGGGCCCTGTTGTGCTCAGATTAGTCTGAGTTGCAGGGGGATTTGAGATGGAGAGCTGCATTGCTGTTGTTTGGCTTCGCGTTCGTGGTCGTGCCACATCTTCAAGGTGGGTGTCAGTTTGCTTCACACACCCCGCCAATCAGAGCACAGCCAACCCCCCATCCAATCAGAGCACAGCCAAGCCCCTAACCAATCAGAACACACCTCCACCCAATCAGAACACAGCCAAGCTCCCATCCAATCAGTTCATACCTCCACTGGCAGTTAAAAGGAAGAAACAGCTGCGATCACACATTGCTCCTAGAAGCACAAAGCCGAAGACACCAGCCTGCAGATGACGAATGGGACTTCGTCGAAACGTCGCCAAGACACTTCCAATTTTACACGGGAGAAAACCCGAATTACCAAAGACCTACATACAAACACCCGTGAAAACCTCAGAAAACATATATATATATATATATATATATATATACATACATACATACATAAGTCTGTGGAATCTAATCATCTTTATCCTGTGTTATGTATATGTATATGTGTGTGGTGCATGTATTTATTTATTTGTGAGTGTCCTTGGTGCTTTCTGAGTTTGGTGGTTTCTTGCAGACTTTTCATTACCAAACCTGATGCTAATATACTGATGATGATACCTAGTTTGGTGATAAAACGTCTGCAAGAAAACCACCAAACTCAGAGAGCACCAAGGACCCCTCACTGAGCTACAAATATTCTCTTCTATCAATGTATTCATTTATTTATTTATTAGTGGTTAGAACACTGCCTTTGATGCGGGAGACGGTGGTTCAAATCCCGCATGGTCCCTATCTTACCAGTAGGTATGTTGGGAGAGTAGTTCCAACAGATCCCAGGAATACTTATCAGAGTTCTCTGTCCAGAACAGTGCAGTGCTCGCAAGAGCTAAGTTCCTGTGCAGAACCCTCAAACTCCCGGGGTTGAGGAAGACACGTATCACCTATAGGGATAAGAAGGGATTTGTTTTAAAATATACCCATTTGAAAGAGCAATGAACAATTCAGAGCAGAGAAACAGTGATTTTTTTTAAACACGATAAAGGAAAATGTGCTATGTGAATGACTCAAATGTAAATGAAGACAAATTTTACATAATTTTTTTATGGAAGGAAAAAAAGGGGTTTTAAATGGGCAACAATTATAGGAAAAGTAGAACTGTAGATAATAACCACAATATGAGGCAGCTGTTACAAATATTGTAATGTAGAAAGACAACTAAAATATTATTTAGTAAAGAATTGCTGGGGGGGGGGAAGATAGAAATAAAAGGAGAAATAATGACACAGAAGAACTGTGGCATATAATCTTAGCAACCTTATGTTTAATTGTTATGTAACTGTATTCTTATCTCAATTTTCACCATGTCTTCTATTTGCATGCAGCTACCTGATTTTTTGTTTTTTTTTTAATTTCAATTGGTTGGTTTTAATGTTTTTTTAAAATGTATTTTTATTGTTTTATTATGCGCATCGCCCAGAGTTATTACTTGAGATGAGCGTGTGATAAATAAATGAAAAGTTTCTAGATACAGAACAATTTCATCTCACATAAGAATAGTGAAATATGGGCTCTAACAAAAGGAAAAAAACAACTTATAAAGCAAAGGAAACAAAATGCAAAATAAAATGGCTTCAGTAGAATGCAGGGAACTGTTTACAGACTGAAACCTATTCCAGATTGATCTACAGTGAAACACTTGTAGTACATCAAAAGGTTTTGGAAAGGATAGATCAAGACTGGCCAGAGAAATCTCAAAAAGTAAAAAAAAAAAAAACAGCTCAAAAGCCCTAAAATCTGCTAACAAAATTTGTGTATGTGTGCATGTGTGTGTGTATGCGCATGCACACACACACACACACACACACACACACACACACACACACACACACACAGAGGGAGGGAGAGAGGGAGAAAGAGAAATACTTAAAATGAATAATTCCTATTCTTCCGTATGGCTGCTTTTTCATCAATTGATGTCCTAAAGGTTTTCTCTATCTAGCATTCTTTTCTTCTGCCTGTTTTTCTTAACTAGAAATGCTAAGAAAATTGGACATTGGACTGATGAATGAAGCTTTGAGAGGAGAAAGAAATATGCCATCATGCTTTCCATTATTTTTGAGAGCAGATATACAATAAAGCTAAACCGTGGACTGTTATAAGGGAATATTCCAAATCTATGGCGTGCCAAGAAACAAACAAATTTTTAAACTTCATTTCAGGCAGATATATTATTTCCTGACTTGATCAAACTTCATCTGTCTTGAATTCAAGAAGCATGGACTTTGTATTATATGGAGAAGTCAGAGTTCTTTGTGTGCTGATACTCCCTCTTCTATGTCTTTCGGTCTCACATCTAACCAGAGGTATTACTATCAGAGAGTAAAAAATAAAATTTGTGAAGCTTTGTTCATTCCTTGTCTACCAAACAAGAGCAGACTTCTTTCTTTCTTTCTTTCTTTCTTTCTTTCTTTCTTTCTTTCTTTCTTTCTTTCTTTCTTTCTTTCTTTCTTTCTTTCTTTCTTTCTTTCTTTCTTTCTTTCTTTCTTTCTTCTGTTTTTTTCTTTCTTTCCTCCCTTTCTTTTCTTTCTTTTCTTTTCTTTTCTTTTTTTCTTCTAGATATGGAAAATCAGGGATAAAGGACAAAAGCTAAAAGTCATGTGGATTTAGCAGGAGAAAAGATGCCAATGAATAATATATTGTATGAGGTTATTATTATGGTTCGTCATTAGCCAGTTGTTCAGACTAGATTTGGCCTTTTTACCAACTTTCCCAAGGACTTGGGATAGACCTGGAAAATGATTCACTTGATCTGAAAAAAAAAGTGCAAAGAAGAGCAACTAAGATGATAAAAGGCCTGGAGACTAAAACATATGAAGAACAGTTGCAGGATTTGGGTTTAGCTAGTCTAGAGAAAAGAAGGACTAGGGGGGATATGATAGTAATATTCCAGTATTTGAAAGATTGCCACAAAGAAGAGGGGGTCAGCCTTTTTTCCAAAGCACTAGAGGGCAGAACAAGAAACAATGGATGGAAACTAATCAAGGAGGGAAGCAACCTGGAATTAAGGAGAAACTTCCTAACAGTGAGAACAATTATTGAGTGGAACAGCTTGCCATCAGAATTGGTGGGTGCTTCATCACTGCAGGTTTTTAAGAGGAGACTGGACAGTCACTTGTCTGAAATTGTATAGGGTCTCCCGCTTGCACAGGAGGTTCGACTAGAAGACTTCCAAGGTTCCTTCCAGCTCTAATTCTGATTGATTGGCCTAACAGAATATCTTGTTGCATTTAACAGGCCCACATTAGGAAATATGGAAAGATAAAGCTTTTACTTTGTTCTCCAAGAGGAGTTTTATGGTTGTTCTCCTAGAAATGATCCAAGTTCACATGATACCAAATTAGCAATTTCAGTTGTTTCTTCTCTGTTGCCAAAATGGGCTGAACAACAACTCAGCAACAGATTTGGGAAACTGGGCAAGGGAGGATAGAGGAGGGTGTTGGTCTATGAGTTCTGACAACCACTTTTGTTACCTCTTGGTCCCTCCACTGAATGCTTCTTTAACTTAAACAGAATGAGCAATTAACAATGTTAACTTTAATCTCATCTGCTAATGAAGACAGTCTAATTACATGACAATTGGTGAGAATGGCAACAGAAAATTAGCTGTGCAATCTGCAGAACCCTTGTTTCAAATAGCTTGGGTAAAGCCAACCAGTACAGATTTACAATATGAGAAGAGGCAGGAAGGCCTGAAAAGGTGGTATCCAAACAGTTGGACTTGAGAATGGGTTGTCATTTCAGACATTAGCAAGATGTGCAAAATAATTTGGAGGCGGGAACAGGATTCACAACAAGCACTCAAATATGGATAAATCATGATTACACAAACTATGCTTTCACGCAATGAAACTGCAAGTGTAAGATAATGAACTTACATAAATAAAAATAGATCAGTTAGAATCAGACCTCTCCCGTGGAAAAATATTATTTTCTACGTATTTGCTGAGTACCAGCAAAATAGTGTAGACATTATTAAATATAGAAAAAAACTAATATTTAATAATAATAATAACAATAAAGTTGGAAGGGACCTTGGAGGTCATCTAGTCCAACCCCCTGCTCAGGCAGGAGACCCTATACCATTTCAGACAAATGGCTGTCCAGTCTCTTCTTAAAAACTTCCAGTGTTGGAGCATTCACAGCTTCTGGAGGCAGGTTGTTCCACTGGTTAATTGTTCTAACTGTCAGGAAGTTTCTCCTTAGTTCTAGGTTGCTTCTCTCCTTGATTAGTTTCCATCCATTGCTTCTTGTCCTGCCTTCAGGCACCTTGGAAAATAGCTTGACTCCCTCTTCTTTGTGGCAGCCCCTGAGATATTGGAACACTGCTATCATGTCCCCCCTCGTCCTTCTCTTCATTAAACTAGACATACCCAATTCCAGCAACCGTTCCTTATATGCTTTAGCTTCCAGTCCCCTAATCATCTTTGTTGCTCTTCTCTGTACTCTTTCTAGAGTCTCAACGTCTTTTTTACATCGTGGTGACCAAAACTGGATGCAGTATTCCAAGTGTGGCCTTACCAAGGCATTGTAAAGTGGTATTAATACTTCACGTGATCTTGATTCTATCCCTCTGTTAATGCAGCCTAGCACTATGTTGGCCTTTTTGGCAGCTGCAGCACACTGCTGGCTCATATTTAAGTGATTGTCCACTAGGACTCTGAGGTCCCTCTCACAGTTACTGCTATTGAGCAAGGTGCCCCCTATACTATACCTGTACATTTGGTTTTTCTTGCCTAAATGTAGAACCTTGCTTTTTTCACCATTGAATTTCATTTTGTTAGATAGTGCCCAGTGTTCAAGTCTGTCCAGATCCTCCTGTATCTTAAGCCTATCTTCTGGAGTGTGGGCTATTCCTGCCAGCTTGGTGTTGTCTGCAAATTTGATGATTTCCCCATCTATCCCCTCATCCAAATCATTGATGAAGATGTTGAAGAGCACTGGGCCCAGAACAGAGCCATGGGGCACCCCACTACACGCTTCCCTCCATGTAGATGCGGTTCCATTGAGGACCACATGCTGAGTACTGCCGTTCAGACCACTACGGATCCTCTGGTTGTGGATGCTGTCCAACCCAATTTTCTATCTTATCAAGTAGTAGGTTGTGATCTACTTTATCAAATGCCTACTGAAGTCCAAGTAAATTATATCCACAGCATTCCTCTATTCCATAATTTTTCATTTGGTCAAAAATGCAATAAGATTTGTCTGCATGATCTGTTTTTGACAAACCCATGTTGGCTTTTAGTAATGACTTTGTTTGCCTCTAGGTGTTCGCTGATTCATTGTTTGATTATCTTTTCCAGAATCTTCCCAGGTATTGAGGTCAGGCTGATAGGTCTGTAGTTTCCTGAGTCCATTTTTTTTCCTTTTTTGAAGATGGGAACTACATCAGCTCTTTTCCAGTCCTCCGGTAGTTTCCCAGTGCTCCAGGATCTTTGAAAAATATAGTTCAATGGTTCTGAGATCACATCTGCCAGTTCCTTAAGAACCCTGGGGTGTAATCCATCTGGTCCTGGTGATTTGAACTCGTCTAGGCTGGACAGGTGCTCACTTACCATTTTCTTGCCTATCTTAACTTGCATTTCTATTCTGTTTTTTAAGTTGTTTTAAGTTGTTTAAGAAAATGACCATATGGATGAAATGAGGCCCAAAAGATGGACAGTAGAGATTTTTCATCACTTCTCTGTACCAATCTAATAATCTTAACCTTTTAGTTTCTGAATTCTAATAAGGTGGACACTTACTTCAGGTTCTAAGTCATTTGTTCCATAACATTGAATAATAGAGTTGAAAGGAGCCTTGGAGGTCTTCTAGTCCAACCCCCTGCTCAAGCAGGAGACCCTATACTATTTTGGACAAATGGCTGACCAGTCGTTTCTTCTGCTACTGCATTTTGGGCCAGCTGCAATTTTTGGACTCCTTCAAAGGCCCTGCCATCTTTGTGGATCCAGAAAAAAGGATATAACTTTATTTAACTGATTTGATTTCTAGTAGAGCAGGGCAATCAAGATGACTTGGGTGTTGTTTTTTAATGGGATGGAGAGTTGGCCAAGCCCAGATCACACTGTTGCCACACTGTCTTATGATTAGATATGAAATTGTGTAAAATTCCTCACAATAATTTGAAATGTTTCTAGCCCATTTGTTTCAATGGGCTAGAATTTGCCTCAAGAAGATTATGGAGAACTTTTTGCTTCTGACTAGGTTTCTTTGCTTGTCCACCAACTGGGGCTTTGTCACTTTACATGGCCTGTTGATAGTTATAATTATTACTTTCTTATCCTCACTGGTTTTTGTTAATAATTTTGCCTGTGCATGTTTTCAGAATATCTGTAGGCTTATTCATGCTGTTTCAGTCTTTTGATGTTGAGACTCTAGAACGAGCACAGAGAAAAGCAGCAAAGATGATTAGGGGACTGGAGGCCAAAACATATAAAGAACGGTTGCAGGAATTGGGTATGTCTAATTTAATGAAGAGAAGGACGAGGGGGGACATGATAGCAGTGTTCCAATATCTAGGGGGCTGCCACAAAGAAGAGGGAGTCAATCTATTCTCCAAAGTACTGGAAGGCAGGACAAGAAGCAGTGGATGGAAACTAATCAACCTAGAACTAAGGAGAAATTTCCTGACAGTGAGAACAATTAATCAATGGAATAGCTTGCCTCCTGTGCTCATGGGTGCTCCAACACTGGAAGTTTTTAAGAAGAGATTGGATAACCATTTGTCTGAAATGGTATAGACTAGAGTTTCCTGCCTGAGCAGGGGGTTGGACTAGAAGTCTCTTCCAACTCTGTTATTCTGTTTATACTCCCAAAAAGTTGTTGATAACCGAGTATCATAATGATTATAAGATCCCGCAGCATGTAACAATCTGAATTCAATGTTTTACTGAGTGCATTGCAACAGTTTAGTCTTCAGATTTCCAGTTCATGAGACACCAAGCCAGATGTTTTTTTTCCTTTAGAAAGGATGGGAACTATCTTATTTATCATCTTTAGTTGATAAAAGGCCATCGTTTTATGTATTATGGCTGTGTAGTACTATGGATGCATTACTAGCATCCACAAAAGTTTTTTTTCTCCTGGTTTTAGAAATGTAGGGCATTTTGATTGCTGTTGGGAATAGTTCAAGTCAGAGTCATCTCTTTCCAACAAAAGAAAACATTTTCACACAGTCCTTTCTCCACAGCTTGCTGCTGTATATTGGTGTCACAAGTGCCCAAAAGAAAAAAAAAAAAAAAAGATTTGTGGATGTTTTCCTATTTTTGAATGGAAAGGAGAATAAATTTTTTGCAGAGCATTAAATTAATGTATGAGGTACAAAACAAAACAGACCTTTCTGTAGCCCAGAAAGAAGAATAGACATTTTACATGGGCAATGGAAACCACTTTCTTTGCTCACCCTGTATTTTAACTAAATATTTTGTGATTTCAGCACCTTGTAATTACACTCTTTATGGGTCTCAGCACATTACCCCACAGAAAAATTAACTCTGATTCCTGATCATATAATAGTATTTAGCATTTACACTTATATACTACCCCAAATTGCTTTACAGCTCTCTCTGGGCGGGTTTACAATTATTGCCCCCAATAATCTGGGTCCTCATTTTACTGACCTTGGGAGAATGGAAAGCTGAGTCAACCTTAAGCCCAATCAGAATCGAACTGCTGGCAGTCAGCAGAATTAGGCTGCAATACTGCACTCTAACCACTGCACCACCAGGGTCCCATTGAAAGGTTGCATCCTTAAGAAAATATTACTTCAGGAAGAAAATTGTGTCTTAACATATGCTGATTAGCTACATTGCTCTTCTTCTTCCTAGCGTTATTCCTGTACTATGGCAGGGTCCACTTATTAGCTACATTGCTCTAATAGCCATCTTTATCTTAGATTTATTTAGGAGCCGTAGTGGCACAGTGGTTAGAATGCAGTATTGCAGAATAATTTTGGTGACTGCCGGCTGCCAGCAGTTCGATCCTGGCCGGCTCAAGGTTGACTCAGCCTTCTATCCTTCCGAGGTCAGTAAAATGAGGACCCAGATTGTTGGGGGCAATATGCTGACTCTGTAAACCACTTAGAGAGGGCTGTAAAGCACTCTAAGTGCTATTGGTATTGCTTGTCTGAAAGTTAAAAGTCAAAGACTGTACATTTGTCAGATATGGATATAGGAGATGATCCAGGGAATCATTTTAATTTTCAGGATGGATCTTGAATATTTGGGTAGGTCAAACTATTTTTTCCATGTGTTAACTCTCCCAGTATTTTCAAATAAAATATTCTCAAGCAAGATGATTAATGGAGCAATCTGGAAATTCTGCACTTTTGGGGTAAGAGTGTGTATGGTAAGAGAAGATTCATAGATGCAAGCAGATATGCTTAATTTGACTTATTTGTGTTAGTGAAAGGCCAAGAAGACTTCCATGGGACATAAAATTCTTATTTTTATGCTACATTTGCTCCATCCTGTACCTCAGTCTGTGGCTTGTAGCACCATTACTCGGACAGAATTATTAGAAAAAATAGAAAGATAGAACAATGTCAGGAATATTCAGAGCATGGTTATATTTATATGATTTGTAAATGTGGTACTTGTTTTCATTTAACACTGCCCTCCATTTAAAAGGCTTAGACCTCTTAATACTATAAAGAACAGTTACTAGAATTGGTTATGTCCAGTTTAATGAAAAGAAGGACTAGGGCAGACATGATAGCAGTCTTCCAATATCTCAGGGGCTGCCACAAAGAAGAGGGAGTCCAAAGCATCTGAAGGCAGGACAAGAAGCAACAGATGGAAACTAACCAAAGAGAGAAGCAACCTAGAACTAAGGAGAAATTTCCTGACAGTTAGAACAATTAATCAGTGGAACAGCTTGCCTTCAGAAGTTATGGGTGCTCCAACACTGGAGGCTTTTAAGAAGAGATTGACAACCACTTGTCTGAAATGGTATAGGGTTTCCTGCCTGAGAAGGGGGTTGGACTAGAAGACCACCAAGACCCCTTCCAACTCTGTTATTTGTTTATTCTGTTATTCTGTCATACTGAGATGGTAGATCTGCTGCACACATTTGCTGGGTTCCAACAGTAACCATAAAAAGTAATTATCAGAATCAAGTGTGTAATGATTATAGACGAGCAGAGGGAAATACCGGAAGCAATCATTAAAAAGCATAGAGGACACATCAAGGGTAAAGATAAAAATCAAATTATGCGAAGCTATAGGATATAAAAGATATATGAATTAAAAACTAAAAGTATACAGGTAGTCCTCGACTTACGATTACAAAATTTCTATTGCTCAGTGAGATGTTTGTTATGTGAGTTTTGCCCCATTTTATGACATTTCTTGCCACAGTTGTTCAAGTGAATCACTGCAGTTGATAAGTTAGTAACACGGTTGTTAAATGAATCGGGCTTCCCCATTGACTTTTGCTTGTCAGAAGGTTGCAAAAGGTGATCACACAACCCTGGGACACTGCAACCGTCATAAATATGAATCAGTTGCCAAGCATCTGAAATTCAACCATGTGACCATGGGGATGCCGCAAAAGTCATAAGTATAAAAAATGTCAAAGGTCACTTTTTTCAGTGCCTTTGTAACTTTGAACGGTCACTAAATGTACTGTTGTAAGTCAAGGATACCTGTATGTGAAGAACAAAAATCTAAAAGAAGGGGTTGGAGCATTCAATGGGTGTAAGGGAGCACAACAGAAAACTACAGTATATCTATCAAGTTGCAGAACTCTGTAACATGGTTGACTAGGTGCTCACTAAATCTAGTTTGTAGCACAGGCCATGATCTAATTAATTTGAGTGTTGCTGCACAGAACCTGACAACATTAAATGTTGTAGCAGGATTGGTATCTAAAAGCAATAGGATGATGTAAAATTGTTCTGTGCATGTGAGTTTGTTTATTTGCTTGCAGACTTTTCATTACCCAACTAGGTGACATCATCACAGCTTGCCCTGCTAGTCTTGATGGGGATGTGTTTTTCTCCTTGATATTTCCATGATTAAAGTATTCTTTTTTTTCTTTTTTTGGTTGATTGTCTGGTGATAAACTGCTTATCTTGGAATTGCTTGCTGTGTTCTGATCTTTTTGTTTCCTTCTCAGTAGTTTTTGGCAGGCCAAGCTATTGTATATATTAGACAGGGAATAAACCACATGTTCACTAACACTGATGATGTTACCTAGTTGAGTAATGAAACATCTGCAAGCAAACAACCAAGCTCAGAGTGCATCAAGCACTCCACAATTCAACTGTGAGCTACAGATATTCTCTTCTGTTAGCTTAGTATGCTATGAGTTTAACCTCAAACCCAGAGAGAAAAGTACTGACGTTGATGGAGCTGCTCTTTAAGATTTCAAATTCTTGCAGAGGTCTAAGGTAAAAAATACATATGCATAACTGTATATACATAGAGTAAGGAACTTCTTCATAAATGGAATGGAAAAAAACCTTGAGTCTTTCTTTTTAAAGCAAATAGAAAAAAGTAATCTTTTTTTCTCTATAAAAGCTTTCCGTAAATCTTAAAAATCTGGGTTTAATTCACCATATAGTCAACCCATGTTGTGAGTGTTGGGTCAACATGAATATTGTCAGTCTTTTTCCATCTCTTTCTCTTTCTGTGCCTCTCTCCCCACCTTCCATCTTTTTAAAATAACATCATAGACTAGAGGCACAATTACCTCCAACTTGTACCCTGTTTGCTTCATTCTCTCTTTCATATGAAAATATTCTCCAGTTTCTTCATAAATAGGATGGAAATAAATTGTAAAAACTGGAGGAAAGAAAAAAACAAAACAAAATCTTTACATTCATTCAATGCTAAGGTTGCTACTAGAGCTTTCTGTTTCTTCAGCTATCTTTTATTTGAATGTGGATAGAGATGTTGAATAGCTTGGGCTATTTTTAGATTCAATCAGATTCAAATGTGATTATTTATAAATCTTTTGCTCTAGCTTTCCATATTAATCTCATGTTTTAGGAAAAAAATCAGTCCAAAAGTCCTTAGGTAAATGAATGTAATAATAAAATAACCTTCAACTAGCTAGGAGCGTCTAGTGGATTAAATCTACTCCAGGTATCCCCATGGAAAAGCCATGTGTTATCTTGGCAAAATTATGAAAGTTGCTTACATTTCCTTCTTCATATATACATATATGTGTGTGTGTCGGTGTGTGTGTGTGTGTGTGTGTGTGTGTTTATATATGTGTATGTTTATATATGTGTACACGTATATAATTTCCTAGTCTAGTGCATAGGTCTGGCATTCCCGTTCAAATATTATTTGGGTCATTGAACTAATCCTGATAAAAACTAGTTGATGAGATCAGAGTCCAGCTGTTGTAGTTATGATATTGAACAAATTTTGGAGATACCCAACTTCAAATCCATCCTCGGGCAAAGAAACCTCTTTTACAAGGTTGTTGCAATGATTCACTTAACAATCTTGGCAAAACGGTCCTAAAATTGGGTGTGACTCACTTAACAACTGTCCTGCTTAGCAACAGAAATTCTAATACCAATTGTTATCATAAGTCAAGGACTACAGTACCTGTATATCAGAAGGTATCTTCCTGTTTTTCAGTTTATAGCTAGCTTCATGTATTTATTTACAAAAAGGGAAGTCTTGCTTACTGGGAAATCAAGTGCCTCATTTTCCCCCAATAAATCACCAGCATGCAAGGCATGCTGACATTCAGACAAGCTTGGATTAAAAACAAATGCAACCCAATGACAAGAGTATTGCATAGAGCTATAAACCATGATAGAGGTCTCAATTATACACTATATAATTGAGTAATAACCATCAAACAATCAATACTTAGTTAAATCACTGAGCATTAAATATTCTATGGAGGCTACAAAAATCCTGACATATATCTAAACATCGTTTCTTGGGTTTAAACAACTGAGACATTAGCATAAAGAATGGTAGTCATAGTTTCCAGACAATATATGTGTGTGTTTATGTCTGTGCCTGTGTATGTATATCTGTTTGTGTATATATTGTATGTGCGTATGTACTCTCTCACACTATCATGTCTGTCTATCTATCTGTCTATCCATCTGTCTGTCTGTCTGTCTGCGTATCTATCCTCTCTGTCTCTCTCTCTGTCTCTCTGTCTCTCTCTCCCTCTCTCTCTCATCTACTTGTCTATCCACATACATATTGACATAAAAACATAAAGTATACGAAAGTTCAGGTCCTATTTCTTACATAAATTACATTAAAATAATAATAATAATAATAATAATAATAATAATAATAACAACAACAACAACAACAACAATAATAATAATAATAATAACAACAACAACAACAACAACAATAATAATAACAACAACAACAACAATAATAACAACAACAACAATAATAATAATAACAATAATAATAATAACAATAATAATAATAATAATAAAGTTGGAAGGGACCTTGGAGGTCATCGAGTCCAACCCCCTGCTCAGGCAGGAAACCATATACCATTTCGGACAAATGGCTGTCCAGTCTCTTCTTAAAAACTTCCAGTGTTGGAGCATTCACCGCTTCTGGAGGCAGGTTGTTCCACTGGTTAATTGTTCTAACTGTCAGGAAGTTTCTCCTCAGTTCCAGGTTGCTTCTCTCCTTGACTAGTTTCCATCCGTTACTTCTTGTCCTGCCTTCAGGCGCTTTGGAGAATAGCTTGACTCCCTCTTCTTTGTGGCAACCCTTGAGATATTGGAATATTGCTATCATGTCACCCCTAGTCCTTCTTTTCATTAAACTAGACATACCCAATTCCAGCAAACGTTCCTGATATGCTTTAGCCTCCAGTCCCCTAATCATCTTTGTTTGCCCTTCTCTGCACTCTTTCTAAAGAGTCTCAACATCTTTTTTTACATGCGTGGTGACCACAACTGGATGCAGTATTCCAATTGTGGCCTTACCAAGACATTGTACAGTGGTATTAATACTTCCGTGATCTTGATTCTAGCCACTGTTAATGAGCCCAGCACTGTGTTGGCTTTTTGGCAGCTGCACACACTGCTGGCTCATATTTAATTGATTGGTCCACTAGGACTTGGGGTCTCCGAGATCCCTCTCACAGTTACTACTATTGAGCAAGGTACCCCCTATACTATACCTGTACATTTGGTTTTTCTTGCCTAAATGTAGAACCTTACTTTTTTCACCATTGAATTTCATTTTGTTAGATAGCGCCCAGTTTTAGCTATTTTGTTAGATAGCGCCCATTTTAGCTATGTATGTATAAAACATTTTGTAATTGGTCTTTGGACCCTGATTTTAGCTATGCCATATAATCTATGTTCTGAAATACCAACACAAGTGTGACAAACAATGAGATTTTGAAATTATTGCTAGAATTCCTATTCTAACCCTAACCCTAACCCTAACCCTAACAGAAACTAATAATTAAGATGAGGAAAAACACATATAGAAAGAGAAAAAAAGTCAAAACTACATGGAAAATATAAATATAAAAATATAATATAAAATATAAAAATATATAAAAAATGATTTCTAGTTTTCTTTTACCACAGTTATAAGTATAAATTTAATTTGACCTGTTTCTCTAAGATTACAGCATAATTTCATTTTTAAAAATTATCTACATTTTTCCTAATTATCAAACTCATATTTTATAATTTCATTTTTTCTGTTTTACGCAAAAAGTCCAAAAGGTTTTTCTAATCAGCATTAAAATGAATAATCTTATCTCCCTATGAAGGCTATCATAACTAGACTATAAAAATTCAGACAAACGGTTACTTTTCTGAATTATAACTTATGAGCAGATCTTTGTGCTGTAGGTAATATTAACCTTTTAAGAATGAAACTTTTCTCTGGAACTATGGAAAATAGAACCCTTCAGTAATAGAACATTCTTTCAAAAGTGTGGAGTTTCAGTATAGAAATTGCTTTTCAGTTTGAGATTGGAATCTGGAAAACTGCCTGATGGGTATTGTGGGAAGTCAGCCCCTCAGAGAAGGAAATATTAAAAGGGCAGAAAAATATATTTCCTCCAAGGATCTTAAAGAAGCAGGAAAGCATGCCCAGTTTTCTTAATAGCCCCAGGTCTCCCTTCCCCAAGCAGAAACCAGTTCTATAGAGATGCAGATGTAAATCCAGGGAGCTAGGAGATTAAGAAGACAAAGACCTAAAATCTGCCTACCCCACCTGGGACAGGACATGGTAGGATTAACTCACAAAGGTCAAAGGGCACACCCAAACTCAGGTCAGAATACATGACACAGGAAATAGCCTCAAAACAGGAACAGGAAATAACTCCAAACAAAAGGCTCCAGAGAGTATAAAAATTCACTTCCTACATGTGCTCAGTCCTTTTTTTCACTTCTCTTGCTGCCAGAACCATCTTCCTGTCTGGCTCTCCAATAAACTACAACCTTCTTCCCAAAGCAGTTGCCATGTTTATTCCCAGCCTGGATGAACCATGATGAAGACTTTTTTTCCAACAGTATTTGGTCCCATGGAAAAACAGAAAGTTCTAGAATTTTCTGGAATCATCTATTCTTTGAATGTATGCTTTTGCTCATTCCTGTTTTCTACCTTAAAATGATACAGCACTGTCAAAGAGCTTAATGCCCAAAATCAATAGAATTGTGATGGAAGACTGATACTAATATCTTATTATTTCTTCCATATTGTAATAATTTATGGCTAGGCTGTGCTCTGTACATTTTTGTTCATGAAATTAGATATGCCCAAGACTATATCTGTTGTCAAAGGCTATTAAGATCTATTAACCCAAGACTTCCATTTGATCTCAATCTTGGGTGTGATATAGCAAGATTGCGAGAAGCAATTTTCTTTTACAGCTTCCCAATTCCAGAATATTCTCAGCGTGTTTTCTCTCTAGATATATACTAGATTACAACTTCTATTATTTATAGCCAGAAAGGGCTACATTGGGGAACATTGCTCCAGAGGGAATCTGGCCAATGTTAAATACAAAGTTACTTCATTTATCCAGGTTTTTTTTAGTGGCTAGTCCAACCACTTTTTCTTTTCTCTGCTTTGAAGATGTTTCTATTCTACTTATTTATCAGTTCTGATGGTTTTGTTTTTCAGTTTCTATGGTGCCTTAGGCAGAGTTTCTTTTAAGGAAAAGCACTCAAGAAGTGCATACAATCGATATGTAAGGAGTTAGAACAAAAAAAATATGTCACAATGCTGTGTATTCAATGCTGGCATAAACAAGATTGAGTAACGCACCAGAGCTCTGAGGTAAAAGCAGGTTTAGAACGTTAGAAATACCTGTTCATTGTATAGTAAAGGGTGAGAAAATGAAAGTACAAAGATATTATCTTTTA
>JALGBA010003540.1:0-31679 GCA_023970755.1 Azemiops feae
GGGCACTCTTTGCATGCCCTCAGGCTATGCTCTTTTGTTCCTTTACTGAATTACATTTCCTTTGCACTGATAAATGTATGATGAATTTATCCATGTTTATTAATATGCACCACTACCAGCTAGTTCAGGGGTCTTCAAACTTGGCACTTTTAAGACTTGTGGACTTCAACTCCCAGGATTCCTCAGCCCTCATGGCTGGTTGAGGAATTCTGGGAGTTGAAGTCCAAAGGTCTTAAAGTTGCTAAGTCTGTAGACTCCTGAGTTAGCTGGTTTGCCCTTCTGAGCTCTTCCACGTGCACACAAACACCCCCCAATCCCTTCCCTGTACACTTAAAGACACAGAAATCAAGTGCAATGCAAGAAAATAAAGAAACAGAAACTCCGTTTTTTTTTCTCTTTAACTGCCTCAGGCGTGTCACGTGTCACAATGTTGCAAATCTGTTCTGGAAGGTTCTGGAAGGTTCCGGCAATTGCCAAAAGCTTTAGCTTTTAATTAAGCCTGTTTACTTTCAAAGAAAACTTTGTAAAAGCCACAGACAGACTGAATTAAAGGGGGTAAAACTAATTACATTTGTTTAAAGCGTTTAAAACTTTCTGGTGTCTTTTTCCCCTTTCCCCACCCAAACCACGTTTTTTATACCTCTCCTCTCTCCCCCTCCCTTTTCAGTTCACCTCTCAGCTCCGGCAGGAGCACCAATCAAGGGACCAATCGTCTATCCGCGGCATCCAGCCGACCTCCTTAGGACATTTTGGCCCTCTTTTGGGTAAGGCAAGACTAGGGCCTTAGTTTGACCCATTTTGGGGTTGAGAATAGAGTAGGTGAAACCTCATAATGCTGCATTCTGAGACTTTGCCACTAAAATAACAAAATAGTCTTTACTATCTGGGAAAGCCGGGACTTTTTCTGCCCTCTTTGGTAAAGAAAGGACTACGGCCTGACTTTTCTGAACATTTTGGGGTTAGAAAAGAGTTTAGGTCGACGTATTTTAAGGCTGCATTATGATGACTTTGCCCAAAAATGACCAACACAGTTTGTGATATGTTAGGAAAGACTGACTTTTCGTGCCCTCTTGGGGTAGGTTCATTTCCTTGTTTTTTTTTGGTGGGGGCTTTGGCTATTCCTACGCCTTGTCCATGGAGGGCCTGCTTTCTGTACCATTTGCATTAGAACTAGGCCATCATAGGCCTTTTTAACCCGGTTAAGTGTTTGAAGAGGTTTCCCTCTTTGTGCAGTTCTGCAGCCTTGGGCCTTCCGTTGATCTATTATGATAATATCAAGGCTTCTAAAATGTAATAATAATAATAAAGTCATTCTGATGACTTTGCCCCCAAAATAACCAACATAGTCTTTCATACCTTAGGAAAGCCTGACATTTTTGCCCTCTATGGGTAAGGAGAGACTACGGCCTGACTTTTGACCCACTTTGCGGTTAGGAAACAGTTAGGTCGACGTAAGGCTGCATTCTGATGACTTTGCCACCCCAAATAACAAACATAGCCTTTCACGTCTTGGGAAAGCCTGACTTTTTTGCCCTCTTTTGGGTAAGGAGAGACTACGGCCTGACTTTTGACCCATTTTGCGGTTAGAGGAGAGTTAGGTCGAGGTAATGCCGCATTCTGATGACTTTGTCCCCAAAATGACCAAAGCAGTGACCAACACATTTTAGGAAAGCCTGACTTTTTTGCCCTCTTTGGGGTAAGGTTTATTTCCTTGGGTGGCTGCTATTCCAAAAAGACCACAGGAGCGCAGTCTTTGCGTGCCCTGTGTTATATATGGTCGCTGTAGTCCCTTTCAGGCTGCTATACATAAAATAACCACAGTAGGGCACCCTTTTCCTGCCCTGTGCTATAGATGGTCTTTGTAGTCCCTGTCAGGCCGCTATGGCCAAAATAACCACAGGAAGGCACCGTTTGCAAGCCCTGTGCTATAGATGGTCTTTGTAGTCCCTTTCTGGCCGCTATGGCCCAAATAACCACAGGAGGGCACTCTTTGCATGCCCTCATGCTATGCTCTTTTGTTCCTTTACTGAAGTCCTTTCCTTTGCACTGATAAATGTATGATAAATTTATCCATGGTTTATTAATATGAACCACTACCAGCTAGTTCAGGGTCTTCAAATTGGCACTTTTCAGACTTGTGGACTTCAAACTCCCAGAGACTCTCAGCCCTCATGTCTGTGTTGAGGAATCTGGGGTTGAAGTCCCCGGTCTTAAAGTGCAAGTCTGTCAGACTCCTGAGTTAGCTGGTTTGCCCTTCTTGAGATCTTCCACGTGCACACCAAACACCCCCCAAGCCCTTACTGTACCCTTAAAGACACAGAAATAAGTGAAATGCAAGAAAATAAAGAAACAGAAACTCTGTTTTTTTTCTCTTTAACTGCCTCAGGCGTGTCACGTGTCACAATGTTGCAAATCTGTTCTGGAAGGTTCTGGAAGGTTCCGGCAATTGCGAAAAGCTTTAGCTTTTAATTAAGCCTGTTTACTTTCAAAGAAAACTTTGTAAAAGACACAGACAGACTGAATTAAAGGGGGTAAAACTAATTACATTTGTTTAAAGCGTTTAAACCTTTCCTGGTGTCTTTTTTCCACTTTCCCCACCCAAACCACGTTCTTTTATACCCTCTCCTCTCTCCCCCCTCCCTTTTCTTCAGTTCACCTCCAGCTCCCGGCAGGAGCACCAATCAGCTGGACCCAATCAGTCTCTCCTGCCGGCATCCAGCCGCCTCCTTAGGGACTTTTTTGCCCTCTTTTGGGTAAGGAAAGAATAGGGCCTTAGGTTTGACCCATTTTTGGGTTAGAATAGAGTAAAGTGAACCTAAGGCTGCATTCTGATGACTTTGCCCCTAAAATAACAAAAATAGTCTTTCATATCTTGGGAAAGCCTGACTTTTCTGCCCTCTTTTGGGTAAAGAAAGACTACGGCCTGACTTTTGACCCATTTTGGGGTTAGAAAAGAGTTAGGTCGACGTAAGGCTGCATTCTGATGACGTTGGCCCCAAAATGACCAACACAGTTTTGTGATATGTTAGGAAAGCCTGACTTTTTTGCCCTCTTTGGGGTAAGGTTTATTTCCTTGTGTGGCTGCTATTCCTGCCTTGTCCACTGGAGGGCACTGCTTTCTGTCCATAGCATTAGCACTTAGGCCATCATAGGCCCTTTTTAACTCGGTTTAAGTGTTTTGAAGCAGGTTTCCTTCTTCTGTGCCTGTTCTGCAGCCCTTGGGCCTCCCGTTGCTCTATTATGATTAATATCAAGGCTTCTAATAATGTAATAATAATAATAAAGTCATTCTGATGACTTTGCCCCCCAATATGAAAACATAGACTCACGTCTTGGGACAAGCCTGAACTTTTTGCATCTTTTGGGTAAGGAGAGACTACGGCCTGACTTTGACCCATTTGCGGTTAGAGGAGAGTTAGGTCGAGGTAATGCCGCATTCTGATGACTTTGTCCCAAAATGACCAACGCAGTGACCAACACATTTTAGGAAAGCCTGACTTTTTGCCTCTTGGGGTAAGGTTTATTTCCTTGGGTGGCTGCTATTCCAAAAGAACCACAGGAGCGCAGTCTTTGCGTGCCCTGTGTTATATATGGTCGCTGTAGTCCCTTTCAGGCTGCTATACATAAAATAACCACAGTAGGGCACCCTTTTCATGCCCTGTGCTATAGATGGTCTTTGTAGTCCCTGTCAGGCCGCTATGGCCAAAATAACCACAGGAAGGCACCGTTGCAAGCCCTGTGCTATAGATGGTCTTTGTAGTCCCTTTCTGGCCGCTATGGCCAAAATAACCACAGGAGGGCACTCTTTGCATGCCCTCATGCTATGCTCTTTTGTTCCTTTACTGAATTCCTTTTCCTTTGCACTGATAAATGTATGATAAATTTATCCATGTTTATTAATATGCACCACTACCAGCTAGTTCAGGGTCTTCAAACTTGGCACTTTTAAGACTTGTGGACTTCAACTCCCAGGATTCCTCAGCCCTCATGGCTGGTTGAGGAATTCTGGGAGTTGACGTCCACAGGTCTTAAAGTTGCTAAGTCTGTAGACTCCTGAGTTAGCTGGTTTGCCCTTCTGAGCTCTTCCACATGCACACAAACACCCCCAATCCCTTCCCTGTACCCTTAAAGACACAGAAATCAAGTGCAATGCAAGAAAATAAAGAAACAGAAACTCCGTTTTTTTTCTCTTTAACTGCCTCAGGCGTGTCACGTGTCACAATGTTGCAAATCTGTTCTGGAAGGTTCTGGAAGGTTCCGGCAATTGCAAAAAGCTTTAGCTTTTAATTAAGCCTGTTTACTTTCAAAGAAAACTTTGTAAAAGCCACAGACAGACTGAATTAAAGGGGGTAAAACTAATTACATTTGTTTAAAGCGATTAAACCTTTCCTGGTGTCTTTTTTCCCCTTTTCCCACCCAAACCACCTTCTTTTATACCCTCTCCTCTCTCCCCCCTCCCTTTTCTTCAGTTTCACCTCCAGCTCCCGGCAGGAGCACCAATCAGCTGGACCCAATCAGTCTCTCCTGCCGGCATCCAGCCGCCTCCTTAGGGACTTTTTTGCCCTCTTTTGGGTAAGGAAAGACTAGGGCCTTAGGTTTGACCCATTTTGGGGTTAGAATAGAGTAAGGTGAACCTAAGGCTGCATTCTGATGACTTTGCCCCTAAAATAACAAAAATAGTCTTTCATATCTTGGGAAAGCCTGACTTTCTGCCCTCTTTTGGGTAAAGAAAGACTACGGCCTGACTTTTGACCCATTTTGGGGTTAGAAAAGAGTTAGGTCGACGTAAGGCTGCATTCTGATGACTTTGCCCCCAAAATGACCAACACAGTTTGTGATATGTTAGGAAAGCCTGACTTTTTTGCCCTCTTTGGGGTAAGGTTTATTTCCTTGTGTGGCTGCTATTCCTGCCTTGTCCACTGGAGGGCACTGCTTTCTGTCCATAGCATTAGCACTTAGGCCATCATAGGCCCTTTTTAACTCGGTTTAAGTGTTTTGAAGCAGGTTTCCTTCTTCTGTGCCTGTTCTGCAGCCCTTGGGCCTCCCGTTGCTCTATTATGATTAATATCAAGGCTTCTAATAATGTAATAATAATAATAAAGTCATTCTGATGACTTTGCCCCCCAAATAACCAACATAGTCTTTCATACCTTAGGAAAGCCTGACATTTTTGACCTCTATGGGTAAGGAGAGACTACGGCCTGACTTTTGACCCACTTTGCGGTTAGGAAACAGTTAGGTCGACGTAAGGCTGCATTCTGATGACTTTGCCCCCCCAAATAACAACCAAAGTCCTTCCGTCTGGGAAAGCTCTGACTTTTTTGCCCTCTTTTGGGTAAGGAGAGGGACTACTGCCTGACTTTTGAACCATTTGCGGTTAGAGGAGAGTGAGGTCGAGGTTAATGCCGCATTCTGATGACTTGTCCCCAAAATGACCAACGCAGTGACCAAACTACATTTTAGGAAAGCCTGTAATTTTGCCCACTCTTTGGGGTAATGTTTATTTCTTGGGTGGCTGCTATTCCAAAGAACCACAGGAGCGCAGTATTTGGCGCCCTGTGTTATATAAGGCGCTGTAGTCCCTCAGGCTGCTAATACATAAAATACCACAGTAGGGCACCATTTTCAGGCCATGCCGCTATAGATGGTCTTGTAGTCCCTGTCAGGCCGCTATGGCCAAAATAACCACAGGAAGCACCGTTTGCAAGCCCTGTGCTATAGATTGGTATTTGTAGTCCCTTTCTGGCCGCTATGGGCCAAAATAACCACAGGAGGCACTCTTTGCATGCCCTCTGCTATGCTCTTTTGTTCCTTTACTGAATTCCTTTTCCGTTGCACTGAATAATGTTATGCGAAATTTATCCAGGTTTATTAATATACACCACTAACAGCCTAGTTCAGGGGTCTTCAAACTTGGCACTTTTAAGATTGTGGACTTCAACTCCCAGGATTCTCAGCCCTCATGGCTGGTTGAGGAATT
Organism: Azemiops feae; assembly: GCA_023970755.1. Lineage (NCBI taxonomy): Eukaryota > Metazoa > Chordata > Lepidosauria > Squamata > Viperidae > Azemiops > Azemiops feae. Next base: position 5,981 of record JALGBA010003540.1, read on the forward strand.
TGGGAGTTGAAGTCCACAGGTCTTAAAGTGCTAAGTCTGTAGACTCCTGAGTTAGCTGGTTTGCCCTTCTGAGCTCTTCCACGTGTCACACAAACACCCCCCAATCCCTTCATGGTACCTTAAAGACACGAAATCAACGTGCAATGCAAGAAACTAAAAGAAACAGAAACTCCGTTTTTTTTCTTCTTTAACTGCCTCAAGCGTGTCACGTGTCACAATGTTGCAAATCTGTTCTGGAAGGTTCTGGAAGGTTCCGGCAATTGCCAAAAGCTTTAGCTTTTAATTAAGCCTGTTTACTTTCAAAGAAAACTTTGTAAAAGCCACAGACAGACTGAATTAAAGGGGGTAAAACTAATTACATTTGTTTAAAGCGTTTAAACCTTTCCTGGTGTCTTTTTTCCACTTTCCCCACCCAAACCACGTTCTTTTATACCCTCTCCTCTCTCCCCCCTCCCTTTTCTTCAGTTCACCTCCAGCTCCCGGCAGGCGCACCAATCAGCTGGACCCAATCAGTCTCTCCTGCCGGCAATCCAGCCGCCTCCTTAGGGACTTTTTTGCCCTCTTTGGGTAAGGAAAGACTAGGGCCTTAGGTTTGACCCATTTTGGGGTTAGAATAGAGTAAGGTGAACCTAAGGCTGCATTCTGATGACTTTGCCCCTAAAATAACAAAAATAGTCTTTCATATCTTGGGAAAGCCTGACTTTCTGCCCTCTTTTGGGTAAAGAAAGACTACGGCCTGACTTTTGACCCATTTTGGGGTTAGAAAAGAGTTAGGTCGACGTAAGGCTGCATTCTGATGACTTTGCCCCCAAAATGACCAACACAGTTTGTGATATGTTAGGAAAGCCTGACTTTTTTGCCCTCTTTGGGGTAAGGTTTATTTCCTTGTGTGGCTGCTATTCCTGCCTTGTCCACTGGAGGGCACTGCTTTCTGTCCATAGCATTAGCACTTAGGCCATCATAGGCCCTTTTTAACTCGGTTTAAGTGTTTTGAAGCAGGTTTCCTTCTTCTGTGCCTGTTCTGCAGCCCTTGGGCCTCCCGTTGCTCTATTATGATTAATATCAAGGCTTCTAATAATGTAATAATAATAATAAAGTCATTCTGATGACTTTGCCCCCCAATATGAAAACATAGACTCACGTCTTGGGACAAGCCTGAACTTTTTGCATCTTTTGGGTAAGGAGAGACTACGGCCTGACTTTGACCCATTTGCGGTTAGAGGAGAGTTAGGTCGAGGTAATGCCGCATTCTGATGACTTTGTCCCAAAATGACCAACGCAGTGACCAACACATTTTAGGAAAGCCTGACTTTTTGCCTCTTGGGGTAAGGTTTATTTCCTTGGGTGGCTGCTATTCCAAAAGAACCACAGGAGCGCAGTCTTTGCGTGCCCTGTGTTATATATGGTCGCTGTAGTCCCTTTCAGGCTGCTATACATAAAATAACCACAGTAGGGCACCCTTTTCATGCCCTGCGCTATAGATGGTCTTTGTAGTCCCTGTCAGGCCGCTATGGCCAAAATAACCACAGGAAGGCACCGTTTGCAAGCCCTGTGCTATAGATGGTCTTTGTAGTCCCTTTATGGCCGCTATGGCCAAAATAACCACAGGAGGGCACTCTTTGCATGCCCTCATGCTATGATCTTTTGTTCCTTTACTGAATTACTTTTCCTTTGCATGATAAATGTATGATAAATTTATCCATGTTTATATATGCAACACTACCATAGTTCAGGGGTCTTCAAACTTGGCACTTTTTAAGACTTGTGGACTTCAACTCCCAGGATTCCTCAGCCCTCATGGCTGGTTGAGGAATTCTGGGAGTTGAAGTCCACAGGTCTTAAAGTTGCTAAGTCTCTAGACTCCTGAGTTAGCTGGTTTGCCCTTCTGAGCATTTCCACGTGCACACAAACACCCCCCAATCCCTTCCCTGTACCCTTAAAGACACAGAAATCAAGTGCAATGCAAGAAAATAAAGAAACAGAAACTCCGTTTTTTTTATCTTTAACTGCCTCAGGCGTGTCACGTGTCACAATGTTGCAAATCTGTTCTGGAAGGTTCTGGAAGGTTCCGGCAATTGCCAAAAGCTTTAGCTTTTAATTAAGCCTGTTTACTTTCAAAGAAAACTTGTCAAAGCCACAGACAGACTGATTTAAAGGTGGGGGTAAACTAATTTACATTGTTTAAAGCCGTTTTAACCTTTCTGGTGTTTTTTTTCCCCTTTCCCCACCCAAACACGTTCTTTTATTACCCTCTCCTCTTCCCCCCTCCCTTTTTTCAGTCACCTCTTTCCAGCTCCCGGAAGGAGGCACCAATCAGCTGCGACCCAATCAGTCTCTCCTGCCGCATCCAGCCGCCTCCTTAGGGACTTTTTGCCCTCTTTTGGGTAAGGAAAGACTAGGGCCTTAGGTTTGACCCATGTTGGGGTTAGAATAGAGTAAGGTGAACCTAAGGCTGCATTCTGATGACTTTGCCCCTAAAATAACAAAAATAGTCTTTCATATCTTGGGAAAGCCTGACTTTTCTGCCCTCTTTTGGGTAAAGAAAGACTACGGCCTGACGTTTGACCCATTTTGGGGTTAGAAAAGAGTTAGGTCGACGTAAGGCTGCATTCTGATGACTTTGCCCCCAAAATGACCAACACAGTTTGTGATATGTTAGGAAAGCCTGACTTTTTTGCCCTCTTTGTGGTAAGGTTTATTTCCTTTGTGTGGCTGCTATTCCTGCCTTGTCCACTGGAGGGCACTGCTTTCTGTCCATAGCATTAGCACTTAGGCCATCATAGGCCCTTTTTAACTCGGTTTAAGTGTTTTGAAGCAGGTTTCCTTCTTCTGTGCCTGTTCTGCAGCCCTTGGGCCTCCCGTTGCTCTATTATGATTAATATCAAGGCTTCTAATAATGTAATAATAATAATAAAGTCATTCTGATGACTTTGCCCCCCAATATGAAAACATAGACTCACGTCTTGGGACAAGCCTGAACTTTTTGCATCTTTTGGGTAAGGAGAGACTACGGCCTGACTTTGACCCATTTGCGGTTAGAGGAGAGTTAGGTCGAGGTAATGCCGCATTCTGATGACTTTGTCCCAAAATGACCAACGCAGTGACCAACACATTTTAGGAAAGCCTGACTTTTTGCCTCTTGGGGTAAGGTTTATTTCCTTGGGTGGCTGCTATTCCAAAAGAACCACAGGAGCGCAGTCTTTGCGTGCCCTGTGTTATATATGGTCGCTGTAGTCCCTTTCAGGCTGCTATACATAAAATAACCACAGTAGGGCACCCTTTTCATGCCCTGTGCTATAGATGGTCTTTGTAGTCCCTGTCAGGCCGCTATGGCCAAAATAACCACAGGAAGGCACCGTTGCAAGCCCTGTGCTATAGATGGTCTTTGTAGTCCCTTTCTGGCCGCTATGGCCAAAATAACCACAGGAGGGCACTCTTTGCATGCCCTCATGCTATGCTCTTTTGTTCCTTTACTGAATTACTTTTCCTTTGCACTGATAAATGTATGATAAATTTATCCATGTTTATTAATATGCACCACTACCAGCTAGTTCAGGGGTCTTCAAACTTGGCACTTTTAAGACTTGTGGACTTCAACTCCAGGATTCCTCAGCCCTCATGGCTGGTTGAGGAATTCTGGGAGTTGAAGTCCACAGGTCTTAAAGTTGCTAAGTCTGTAGACTCCTGAGTTAGCTGGTTTGCCCTTCTGAGCTCTTCCACGTGCACACAAACACCCCCCAATCCCTTCCCTGTACCCTTAAAGACACAGAAATCAAGTGCAATGCAAGAAAATAAAGAAACAGAAACTCCGTTTTTTTTTCTCTTTAACTGCCTCAGGCGTGTCACATGTCACAATGTTTCAAATCTGTTCTGGAAGGTTCTGGAAGGTTCCGGCAATTGCGAAAAGCTTTAGCTTTTAATTAAGCCTGTTTACTTTCAAAGAAAACTTTGTAAAAGCCACAGACAGACTGAATTAAAGGGGGTAAAACGAATTACATTTGTTTAAAGCATTTAAACCTTTCCTGGTGTCTTTTTTCCCCTTTCCCCACCCAAACCACATTCTTTTATACCCTCTCCTCTCTCCCCCTCCCTTATCTTCAGTTCACCTCCAGCTTCCAGGCAGGAGCACCAATCAGCTGGACCCAATCAGTCCTCCTGCGGCTCCAGCCGCCTCCTTAGGGACTTTTTTGCCCTCTTTTGGGTAAGGAAAGACTAGGGCCTTAGGTTTGACCCATTTTGTGGTTAGAATAGAGTAAGGTGAACCTAAGGCTGCATTCTGATGACTTTGCCCCTAAAATAACAAAAACAGTCTTTCATATCTTGGGAAAGCCTGACTTTTCTGCCCTCTTTTGGGTAAAGAAAGACTACGGCCTGACTTTTGACCCATTTTGGGGTTAGAAAAGAGTTAGGTCGACGTAAGGCTGCATTCTGATGACTTTGCCCCCAAAATGACCAACACAGTTTGTGATATGTTAGGAAAGCCTGACTTTTTTGCCCTCTTTGGGGTAAGTTTTATTTCCTTGTGTGGCTGCTATTCCTGCCTTGTCCACCTGGAGGGCACTGCTTTCTGTCCATAGCATTAGCACTTAGGCCATCATAGGCCCTTTTTAACTCGGTTTAAGTGTTTTGAAGCAGGTTTCCTTCTTCTGTGCCTGTTCTGCAGCCCTTGGGCCTCCCGTTGCTCTATTATGATTAATATCAAGGCTTCTAATAATGTAATAATAATAATAAAGTCATTCTGATGACTTTGCCCCCCAATATGAAAACATAGACTCACGTCTTGGGACAAGCCTGAACTTTTTGCATCTTTTGGGTAAGGAGAGACTACGGCCTGACTTTGACCCATTTGCGGTTAGAGGAGAGTTAGGTCGAGGTAATGCCGCATTCTGATGACTTTGTCCCAAAATGACCAACGCAGTGACCAACACATTTTAGGAAAGCCTGACTTTTTGCCTCTTGGGGTAAGGTTTATTTCCTTGGGTGGCTGCTATTCCAAAAGAACCACAGGAGCGCAGTCTTTGCGTGCCCTGTGTTATATATGGTCGCTGTAGTCCCTTTCAGGCTGCTATACATAAAATAACCACAGTAGGGCACCCTTTTCATGCCCTGTGCTATAGATGGTCTTTGTAGTCCCTGTCAGGCCGCTATGGCCAAAATAACCACAGGAAGGCACCGTTGCAAGCCCTGTGCTATAGATGGTCTTTGTAGTCCCTTTCTGGCCGCTATGGCCAAAATAACCACAGGAGGGCACTCTTTGCATGCCCTCATGCTATGCTCTTTTGTTCCTTTACTGAATTCCTTTTCCTTTGCACTGATAAATGTATGATAAATTTATCCATGTTTATTAATATGCACCAAAACCAGCTAGTTCAGGGGTCTTCAAACTTGGCACTTTTAAGACTTGTGGACTTCAACTCCCAGGATTCCTCAGCCCCCATGGCTGGTTGAGGAATTCTGGGAGTTGAAGTCCACAGGTCTTAAAGTTGCTAAGTCTGTAGACTCCTGAGTTAGCTGGTTTCCCCTTCTGAGCTCTTGCACGTGCACACAAACACCCCCCAATCCCTTCCCTGTACCCTTAAAGACACAGAAATCAAGTGCAATGCAAGAAAATAAAGAAACAGAAACTCCGTTTTTTTTCTCTTTAACTGCCGCAGGCGTGTCACGTGTCACAATGTTGCAAATCTGTTCTGGAAGGTTCTGGAAGGTTCCGGCAATTGCGAAAAGCTTTAGCTTTTAATTAAGCCTGTTTACTTTCAAAGGAAACTTTGTAAAAGCCACAGACAGACTGAATTAAAGGGGGTAAAACTAATTACATTTGTTTAAAGTGTTTAAACCTTTCCTGGTGTCTTTTTTCCCTTTCCCCACCCAAACCACGTTCTTTTATACCCTCTCCTCTCTCCCCCCTCCCTTTTCTTCAGTTCACCTCCAGCTCCCGGCAGGAGCACCAATCAGCTGGACCCAATCAGTCTCTCTTGCCGGCATCCAGCCGCCTCCTAAGGGACTTTTTTGCCCTCTTTTGGGTAAGGAAAGACTAGGGCCTTAGGTTTGACCCATTTTGGGGTTAGAATAGAGTTAGGTGAACCTAAGGCTGCATTCTGATGACTTTGCCCCTAACATAACAAAAATAGTCTTTCATATCTTGGGAAAGCCTGACTATTTTGCCCTCTTTTGGGTAAGGAAAGAACGGCCGAATTTTGACCCTTTGGGGTTAGAAAAGAGTTAGGTCGACGTAAGGCGCATTCTGATGACTTTGCCCCCCAAATAACCAACATAGTCTTTCATATCTTGGGAAAGCCTGACTTTTTTACCCTCTTTGTGGTAAGATTTATTTTCTTGTGTGGCTGCTATTCCTGCCTTGTCCACCGGAGGGCACTGCTTTCTGTCCCATAGCATTAGCATTTAGGCCGTCATAAGCCTTTTAAACTCGGTTTAAGTGTTTTGAAGCAGGTTCCCTTCTTCTGTGCCTGTTCTGCACCCCTTGGGCCTCCCGTTGCTCTATTATGATTAATATTAAGGCTTCTAATAATGTAATAATAATAATAAACTCATTCTGATGACTTTCCCCCCAAATAACCAAAATAGTCTTTCATATCTTGTGAAAGCCTGACTTTTTTGCCCTCTTTGTGGTAAGGAGGAGACTACCGGCCTTACTTTGACCCCCTTGAGGTTAGGAAACAGTTAGGTCGACGTAAGGCTGCATTCGATGACTTTGCCCCCCAAATAACAAACATAGTCTTTCCGTCTGGGAAAAGCCTGACTTTTTTGCCCTCTTTGGGGAGGAGAGAATACGGCCTGAACATCCAAAAACCTTATTGAACCATTTTGCGGGTAGAGGAGAGTTGGGTCGACGGGTATGCCGCATTATGATGACTTGTCCCCAAAATGACCAATCAGTTACCAACACATTTTAGAAAGCCTGACTTTCTTGCCCTCTTTGGGGTAAGGTTTATTTCTTTGGGTGGCTGCTATTCCAAAACAACCACAGGAGCGCAGTCTTTGCGTGCCCTGTGTTATATATGGTCGCTGTAGTCCCTTTCAGGCTGCTATACATAAAATAACCACAGTAGGGCACCCTTTTCATGCCCTGTGCTATAGATGGTCTTTGTAGTCCCTGTCAGGCCGCTATGGCCAAAATAAACACAGGAAGGCACCGTTTGCAAGCCCTGTGCTATAGATGGTCTTTGTAGTCCCTTTCTGGCCGCTATGGCCAAAATAGCCACAGGAGGGCACTCTTTGCATGCCCTCATGCTATGCTCTTTTGTTCCTTTACTGAATTCCTTTTCCTTTGCACTGATAAATGTATGATAAATTTATCCATTTTTATTAATATGCACCACTACCAGCTAGTTCAGGGGTCTTCAAACTTGGCACTTTAAAGACTTGTGGACTTCAACTCCCAGGATTCCTCAGCCCTCCTGGCTGGTTGAGGAATTCTGGGAGTTGAAGTCCACAGGTCTTAAAGTTGCTAAGTCTGTAGACTCCTGAGTTAGCTGGTTTGCCCTTCTGAGCTCTTCCACGTGCACACAAACACCCCCCAATCCCTTCCCTGTACCCTTAAAGACACAGAAATCAAGTGCAATGCAAGAAAATAAAGAAACAAAAACTCCGTTTTTTTTCTCTTTAACTGCCTCAGGCGTGTCACGTGTCACAATGTTGCAAATCTGTTCTGGAAGGTTCTGGAAGGTTCTGGCAATTGCCAAAAGCTTTAGCTTTTAATTAAGCCTTTTTACTTTCAAAGAAAACTTTGTAAAAGCCACAGACAGACTGAATTAAAGGGGGTAAAACTAATTACATTTGTTTAAAGCGATTAAACCTTTCCTGGTGTCTTTTTTCCCCTTTCCCCACCCAAACCACCTTCTTTTATACCCTCTCCTCTCTCCCCCCTCCCTTTTCTTCAGTTCACCTCCAGCTCCCGGCAGGAGCACCAATCAGCTGGACCCAATCAGTCTCTCCTGCCGGCATCCAGCCGCCTCCTTAAGGACTTTTTTGCCCTCTTTTGGGTAAGGAAAGACTAGGGCCTTAGGTTTGACCCATTTTGGGGTTAGAATAGAGTAAGGAGAACCTAAGGCTGCATTATGATGACTTTGCCCTAAAATAACAAAAATAGTCTTTCATATCTTGGGAAAGCCTGACTTTTCTGCCCTCTTTTGGGTAAAGAAAGACTACGGCCTGACTTTTGACCCATTTTGGGGTTAGAAAAGAGTTAGGTCGACGTAAGGCCTGCATTCTGATGACTTTTGCCCCCCAAATGAACCAACACAGTTGTGATATGTTAGGAAAGCCTGACTTTTTTGCCTCTTTGGGTGTAGGTTTTTATTTCCTTGTGTGCTGCTATTCCTGCCCTTGTCCACTGGAGGGCACTGCTTTCTGTACCATAGCATTGACTTAGGCCATAATTCGGCATTTTTAACTCGGTTTTTAGTGTTTTGAAGCAGGTTCCTTCTTCTGTGCAGTTCTGCAACCCTTGGGCCTCCCGTTGCTCTATTATGATTAATATCAAGGCTTCTAATAATGTAATAATAATAATAAAGTCATTCTGATGACTTTGCCCCCCAAATAACCAACATAGTCTTTCATGCCTTAGGAAAGCCTGACATTTTTGCCCTCTATGGGTAAGGAGAGACTACGGCCTGACTTTTGACCCCCTTTGCGGTTAGGAAACAGTTAGGTCGACGTAAGGCTGCATTCTGATGACTTTGCCCCCCCAAATAACAAACATAGTCTTTCACGTCTTGGGAAAGCCTGACTTTTTTGCCCTCTTTTGGGTAAGGAGAGACTACGGCCTGACTTTTGAACCATTTTGCGGTTAGAGGAGAGTTAGGTCGAGGTAATGCCGCATTCTGATGACTTTGTCCCCAAAATGACCAACGCAGTGACCAACACATTTTAGGAAAGCCTGCCTTTTTTGCCCTCTTTGAGGTAAGGTTTATTTCCTTGGGTGGCTGCTATTCCAAAAGAACCACAGGAGCGCAGTCTTTGCGCGCCCTGTGTTATATATGGTCGCTGTAGTCCCTTTCAGGCTGCTATACATAAAATAACCACAGAAGGGCACCCTTTTCATGCCCTGTGCTATAGATGGTCTTTGTAGTCCCTGTCAGGCCGCTATGGCCAAAATAACCACAGGAAGGCACCGTTTGCAAGCCCTGTGCTATAGATGGTCTTTGTAGTCATGTCAGGCCCTTATGGCAAACTAACCACAGGAGGGCACTCTTTGCATCGACCCCATGCATGCTCTTTTGTTCCTTTACTGAATTCTTTCCTTTGCACTGACAAAATGGTTATGATAAATTTACTTCCATGTTTATTAAATATCACCAACTACCACTAGTTCAGGGGTCTTCAAAACTGGCACTTTTAAGACTTGTGGACTTCAACTCCCAGGATTCCTCAGCCCTCATGGCTAGTTGAGGAATTCTGGGAGTTGAAGACCACAGGTCTTAAAGTTGCTAAGTCTGTAGACTCCTGAGTTGGCTGGTTTGCCCTTCTGAGCTCTTCCACGTGCACACAAACACCCCCCAATCCCTTCCCTGTACCCTTAAAGACACAGAAATCAAGTGCAATGCAAGAAAATAAAGGAACAGAAACTCCGTTTTTTTTCTCTTTAACTGCCTCAGGCGTGTCACGTGTCACAATGTTGCAAATCTGTTCTGGAAGGTTCTGGAAGGTTCCGGCAATTGCCAAAAGCTTTAGCTTTTAATTAAGCCTGTTTACTTTCAAAGAAAACTTTGTCAAAGCCACAGACAGACTGAATTAAAGGGGGTAAAACTAATTACATTTGTTTAAAGCGTTTAAACCTTTCCTGGTGTCTTTTTTCCCCTTTCCCCACCCAACCCACGTTCTTTTATACCCTCTCCTCTCTCCCCCCTCCCTTTTCTTCAGTTCACCTCCAGCTCCCGGCAGGAGCACCAATCAGCTGGACCCAATCAGTCTCTCCTGCCGGCATCCAGCCGCCTTCCTTAGGGACTTTTTGCCCTCTTTTGGGTAAGGAAAGACTAGGGCCTTAGGTTTGACCCATTTTGGGGTTAGAATAGAGTAAGGTGAACCTAAGGCTGCATTCTGATGACTTTGCCCCTAAAATAACAAAAATAGTCTTTCATATCTTGGGAAAGCCTGACTTTTCTGCCCTCTTTTGGGTAAAGAAAGACTACGGCCTGACTTTTGACCCATTTTGGGGTTAGAAAAGAGTTAGGTCGACGTAAGGCTGCATTCTGATGACTTTGCCCCCAAAATGACCAACACAGTTTGTGATATGTTAGGAAAGCCTGACTTTTTTGCCCTCTTTGGGGTAAGGTTTATTTCCTTGTGTGGCTGCTATTCCTGCCTTGTCCACTGGAGGGCACTGCTTTCTATCCCATAGCATTAGCACTTAGGCCATCATAGGCCTTTTTAACTCGGTTTAAGAGTTTTGAAGCAGGTTTCCTTCTTCTGTGCCTGTTATGCAGCCCTTGGGCCTCCCGTTGCTCTATTATGATTAATATCAAGGCTTCTAATAATGTAATAATAATAATAAAGTCATTCTGATGACTTTGCCCCCCAAATAACCAACATAGTCTTTCATACCTTAGGAAAGACTGACATTTTTGCCCTCTATGGGTAAGGAGAGACTACGGCCTGACTTTTGACCCACTTTGCGGTTAGGAAACAGTTAGGTCGAACGTAAGGCCGCATTCTGATGACTTTGCCCCCCCAAATAACAACATAGCTTTCATGTCTTGGGAAAGCTGACTTTTTGCAATCGTTTGGGTAAGGAGAGACTACGCTGACTTTTGACCCATTTTAGGGATAGAGGAGGAGTTAGGTAGAGGTAATGCCGCATTCTTGTGACTTTTCCCAAAAGACCAACGCAGTTGACCAACAATTTTCGGAAGCTGAATTTTGTTGCCCTCTTTGGGGTAAGGTTTATTTCCTTGGGTGGCTGTATTCCAAAACAACCACAGGAGGCGCAAGTCTTTGAGTGCCTTTGTTATCTAGGGTCGCTGTAGTCCCTCTTCAGGATGCTATACATAAAATAACCACAGTAGGGCCACCCTTTTCAGTCCCTTTGCGTATAGATGGTATTTGTAGTCCCGTCAGGCCGCTATGGCCAAAAATAACCACAGGAAGGCACCGTTTGCAAGCCCTGTGCTATAGATGGTCTTTGTAGTCCCTTTCTGGCCGCTATGGCCAAAATAAACACAGGAGGGCACTCTTTGCATGCCCTCATGCTATGCTCTTTTGTTCCTTTACTGAATTCCTTTTCCTTTGCACTGATAAATGTATGATAAATTTATCCATGTTTATTAATATGCACCACTACCAGCTAGTTCAGGGGCCTTCAAACTTGGCACTTTTAAGACTTGTGGACTTCAACTCCCAGGATTCCTCAGCCCTCATGGCTGGTTGAAGAATTCTGGGAGTTGAAGTCCACAGGTCTTAAAGTTGCTAAGTCTGTAGACTCCTGAGTTAGCTGGTTTGCCCTTCTGAGCTCTTCCACGTGCACACAACACCCCCCAATCCCTTCCCTGTACCTTTAAAGACACAGAAATCAAGTGCAATGCAAGAAAATAAAGAAACAGAAACGACGTTTTTTTTTCTCTTTAACTGGCCTCCGGGGTGTCCACATGTCACAATGTTGCCAAATCTGTCTGGAAGGCTCTGGAAGGTTCGGCAATGCCAAAAGCTAGCTTTTTATTAAGCAGTTTACTTTCAAAAAGGAAAACTTTGTTAAAAGCCACAGGACAGAATGAATTAAAGGGGGTAAAACTAATTACATTTGTTAAAGCGATTAAACCTTTCCTGGTGTCTTTTTTCCCCTTTCCCCCCCCAAACCATGTTCTTTTATACCCTCTCCTCTCTCCCCCTCCCTTATCTTCAGTTCACCTCCAGCTCCCGGCAGGAGCACCAATCAGCTGGACCCAATCAGTCTCTCCTGCCGGCATCCAGCCGCCTCCTTAGGGACTTTTTTGCCCTCTTTTGGGTAAGGAAAGACTAGGGCCTTAGGTTTGACCCATTTTGGGGTTAGAATAGAGTAAGGTGAACCTAAGGCTGCATTCTGATGACTTTGCACCTAAAATAACAAAAATAGTCTTTCATATCTTGGGAAAGCCTGACTTTTCTGCCCTCTTTTGGGTAAAGAAAGACTACGGCCTGACGTTTGACCCATTTTGGGGTTAGAAAAGAGTTAGGTCGACGTAAGGCTGCATTCTGATGACTTTGCCCCCAAAAGGACCAACACAGTTTGTGATATGTCGCTAGGAAAGCCTGACTTTTTGCCTTCTTTGGTGGGTACCCCCCCCAAAGGTTTATTCCTTGTGTGGCCGCCTATCCTGCCTTGTCCACTGCGAGGCACTGCTTTCTGTCCCATAGCATTAGCATTAGTCCATCATAGCCTTTTAACTCGGTTTTCAAGTGTTTTGAAGCAGGTTCCTTCTCTGTGCCTGTTCTGCAGCCCTTGGGCCTCCCGTTGATCTATTATGATTAATATCAAGGCTTCTAATAATGTAATAATAATAATAAAGTCATTCTGATGACTTTGCCCCCCAAATAACCAACATAGTCTTTCATACCTTAGGAAAGCCTGACATTTTTGCCCTCTATGGGTAAGGAGAGACTACGGCCTGACTTTTGACCCACTTTGCGGTTAGGAAACAGTTAGGTCGACGTAAGGCTGCATTCTGATGACTTTGCCCCCCCAAATAACAAACATAGCCTTTCATGTCTTGGGAAAGCCTGACTTTTTTGCCCTCTTTTGGGTAAGGAGAGACTACGGCCTGACTTTTGACCCATTTTGCGTTTAGAGGAGAGTTAGGTCGAGGTAATGCCGCATTCTGATTGACTTTGTCCCCAAAATGACCAACGCAGTGACCAACACATTTTAGGAAAGCCTGACTTTTTTGCCCTCTTTGGGGTAAGGTTTATTTCCTTGGGTGGCTGCTATTCCAAAAGAACCACAGGAGCGCAGTCTTTGCGTGCCCTGTGTTATATATGGTCGCTGTAGTCCCTTTCAGGCTGCTATACATAAAATAACCACAGTAGGGCACCCTTTTCATGCCTGTGCTATAGATGGTCTTTGTAGTCCCTGTCAGGCCGCTATGGCCAAAATAACCACAGGAAGGCACCGTTTGCAAGCCCTGTGCTATAGATGGTCTTTGTAGTCCCTTTATGGCCGCTATGGCCAAAATAACCACAGGAGGGCACTCTTTGCATGCCCTCATGCTATGCTCTTTTGTTCCTTTACTGAATTACTTTCCTTTGCACTGATAAATGTATGATAAATTTATCCATGTTTATTAATATGCACCACTACCAGCTAGTTCAGGGGTCTTCAAACTTGGCACTTTTAAGACTTGTGGACTTCAACTCCCAGGATTCCTCAGCCCTCATGGCTGGTTGAGGAATTCTGGGAGTTGAAGTCACAGGTCTTAAAGTTGCTAAGTCTGTAGACTCCTGAGTTAGCTGGTTTGCCCTTCTGAGCTCTTCCACGTGCACACAAACACCCCCAATCCCTTCCCTGTACCCTTAAAGACACAGAAATCAAGTGCAATGCAAGAAAATAAAGAAACAGAAACTCCGTTTTTTTTCTCTTTAACTGCCTCAGGCGTGTCACGTGTCACAATGTTGCAAATCTGTTCTGGAAGGTTCTGGAAGGTTCCGGCAATTGCCAAAAGCTTTAGCTTTTAATTAAGCCTGTTTACTTTCAAAGAAAACTTGTAAAAGCCACAGACAGACTGAATTAAAGGGGGTAAAACTAATTACATTTGTTTAAAGCGTTTAAACCTTTCCTGGTGTCTTTTTTCCCCTTTCCCCACCCAAACCACGTTCTTTTATACCCTCTCCTCTCTCCCCCCCCTTTTCTTCAGTTCACCTCCAGCTCCCGGCAGGAGCACCAATCAGCTGGACCCAATCAGTCTCTCCTGCGGCATCCAGCCGCCTCCTTAGGGACTTTTTTGCCCTCTTTGGGTAAGGAAAGACTAGGGCCTTAGGTTTGACCCATTTTGGGGTTAGAATAGAGTAAGGTGAACCTAAGGCTGCATTCTGATGACTTTGCCCCTAAAATAACAAAAATAGTCTTTCATATCTTGGGAAAGCCTGACTTTCTGCCCTCTTTTGGGTAAAGAAAGACTACGGCCTGACTTTTGACCCATTTTGGGGTTAGAAAAGAGTTAGGTCGACGTAAGGCTGCATTCTGATGACTTTGCCCCCAAAATGACCAACACAGTTTGTGATATGTTAGGAAAGCCTGACTTTTTTGCCCTCTTTGGGGTAAGGTTTATTTCCTTGTGTGGCTGCTATTCCTGCCTTGTCCACTGGAGGGCACTGCTTTCTGTCCATAGCATTAGCACTTAGGCCATCATAGGCCCTTTTTAACTCGGTTTAAGTGTTTTGAAGCAGGTTTCCTTCTTCTGTGCCTGTTCTGCAGCCCTTGGGCCTCCCGTTGCTCTATTATGATTAATATCAAGGCTTCTAATAATGTAATAATAATAATAAAGTCATTCTGATGACTTTGCCCCCCAATATGAAAACATAGACTCACGTCTTGGGACAAGCCTGAACTTTTTGCATCTTTTGGGTAAGGAGAGACTACGGCCTGACTTTGACCCATTTTGCGGTTAGAGGAGAGTTAGGTCGAGGTAATGCCGCATTCTGATGACTTTGTCCCCAAAATGACCAACGCAGTGACCAACACATTTTAGGAAAGCCTGACTTTTTTGCCCTCTTTGGGGTAAGGTTTATTTCCTTGGATGGCTGCTATTCCTAAACAACCACAGGAGCGCAGTCTTTGCGTGCCCTGTGTTATATATGGTCGCTGTAGTCCCTTTCAGGCTGCTCTACATAAAATAACCACAGTAGGGCACCCTTTTCATGCCCTGTGCTATAGATGGTCTTTGTAGTCCCTGTCAGGCCGCTATGGCCAAAATAACCACAGGAAGGCACCGTTTGCAAGCCCTGTGCTATAGATGGTCTTTGTAGTCCCTTTCTGGCCGCTATGGCCAAAATAACCACAGGAGGGCACTCTTTGCATGCCCTCATGCTATGCTCTTTTGTTCCTTTACTGAATTACTATTTCCTCTTTTGACTGATAAATGTATTGATAAAATTATCCATGTTTATAAATGCACCACTACCAGCAGTTCAGGGGCTTCAAACTTGGCACTTTAAAGACTTGTGGACTTCAACTCCCAGGATTCCTCAGCCCTCATGGCTGGTTGAGGAATTCTGGGAGTTGAAGTCCACAGGTCTAAAAGTTGCTAAGTCTGTAGACTCCTGAGTTAGCTGGTTTGCCCTTCTGAGCTCTTCCATGTGCACACAAACACCCCCCCAATCCCTTCCCTGTACCCTTAAAGACACAGAAATCAAGTGCAATGCAAGAAAATAAAGAAACAGAAACTCCGTTTTTTCTCTCTTTAACTGCCTCAGGCGTGTCACGTGTCACAATGTTGCAAATCTGTCCTGGAAGGTTCTGGAAGGTTCCGGCAATTGTGAAAAGCTTTAGCTTTTAATTAAGCCTCTTTACTTTCAAAGAAAACTTTGTAAAAGCCACAGACAGACTGAATTAAAGGGGGTAAAACTAATTACCATTTGTTTAAAGCGTTTAAACCTTTCCTGGTGTCTTTTTTCCCCTTTCCCCACCCAAACCACGTTCTTTTATACCCTCTCCTCTCTCCCCCCCCTTTTCTTCAGTTCACCTCCAGCTCCCGGCAGGAGCACCAATCAGCTGGACCCAATCAGTCTCTCCTGCGGCATCCAGCCGCCTCCTTAGGGACTTTTTTGCCCTCTTTGGGTAAGGAAAGACTAGGGCCTTAGGTTTGACCCATTTTGGGGTTAGAATAGAGTAAGGTGAACCTAAGGCTGCATTCTGATGACTTTGCCCCTAAAATAACAAAAATAGTCTTTCATATCTTGGGAAAGCCTGACTTTCTGCCCTCTTTTGGGTAAAGAAAGACTACGGCCTGACTTTTGACCCATTTTGGGGTTAGAAAAGAGTTAGGTCGACGTAAGGCTGCATTCTGATGACTTTGCCCCCAAAATGACCAACACAGTTTGTGATATGTTAGGAAAGCCTGACTTTTTTGCCCTCTTTGGGGTAAGGTTTATTTCCTTGTGTGGCTGCTATTCCTGCCTTGTCCACTGGAGGGCACTGCTTTCTGTCCATAGCATTAGCACTTAGGCCATCATAGGCCCTTTTTAACTCGGTTTAAGTGTTTTGAAGCAGGTTTCCTTCTTCTGTGCCTGTTCTGCAGCCCTTGGGCCTCCCGTTGCTCTATTATGATTAATATCAAGGCTTCTAATAATGTAATAATAATAATAAAGTCATTCTGATGACTTTGCCCCCCAATATGAAAACATAGACTCACGTCTTGGGACAAGCCTGAACTTTTTGCATCTTTTGGGTAAGGAGAGACTACGGCCTGACTTTTGACCCATTTTGCGGGTAGAGGAGAGTTAGGTCGAGGTAATGCCGCATTCTGATGACTTTGTCCCCAAAATGACCAACGCAGTGACCAACACATTTTAGGAAAGCCTGACCTTTTTGCCCTCTTTGGGGTAAGGTTTATTTCCTTGGGTGGCTGCTATTCCAAAACAACCACAGGAGCGCAGTCTTTGCGTGCCCTGTGTTATATATGGTCGCTGTAGTCCCTTTCAGGCTGCTATACATAAAATAACCACAGTAGGGCACCCTTTTCATGCCCTGTGCTATAGATGGTCTTTGTAGTCCCTGTCAGGCCGCTATGGCCAAAATAACCACAGGAAGGCACCGTTTGCAAGCCCTGTGCTATAGATGGTCTTTGTAGTCCCTTTCTGGCCGCTATGGCCAAAATAACCACAGGAGGGCACTCTTTGCATTCCCTCATGCTATGCTCTTTTGTTCCTTTACTGAATTACTTTTCCTTTGCACTGATAAATGTATGATAAATTTATCCATGTTTATTAATATGCACCACTACCCAGCTAGTTCAGGGGTCTTCAAACTTGGCACTTTTAAGACTTGTGGACTTCAACTCCCAGGATTCCTCAGCCCTCATGGCTGGTTGAGGAATTCTGGGAGTTGAAGTCCACAGGTCTTAAAGTTGCTAAGTCTGTAGACTCCTGAGTTAGCTGGTTTGCCCTTCTGAGCTCTTCCACGTGCACACAAACACCCCCCAATCCCTTCCCTGTACCCTTAAAGACACAGAAATCAAGTGCAATGCAAGAAAATAAAGAAACAGAAACTCCGTTTTTTTTCTCTTTAACTGCCTCAGGCGTGTCACGTGTCACAATGTTGCAAATCTGTTCTGGAAGGTTCTGGCAGCAATTGCCAAAAGCTTTAGCTTTTAATTAAGCCTGTTTACTTTCAAAGAAAACTTTGTAAAAGCCACAGACAGACTGAATTAAAGGGGGTAAAACTAATTACATTTGTTTAAAGCGTTTAAACCTTTCCTGGTGTCTTTTTTCCCCTTTCCCCACCCAAACCACGTTCTTTTATACCCTCTCCTCTCTCCCCCTCCCTTTTCTTCAGTTCACCTCCAGCTCCCGGCAGGAGCACCAATCAGCTGGACCCAATCAGTCTCTCCTGCCGGCATCCAGCCGCCTCCTTAGGGACTTTTTTGCCCTCTTTTGGGTAAGGAAAGACTAGGGCCTTAGGTTTGACCCATTTTGGGGTTAGAATAGAGTAAGGTGAACCTAAGGCTGCATTCTGATGACTTTGCCCCTAAAATAACAAAAATAGTCTTTCATATCTTGGGAAAGCCTGACTTTTCTGCCCTCTTTTGGGTAAAGAAAGACTACGGCCTGACTTTTGACCCATTTTGGGGTTAGAAAAGAGTTAGGTCGACGTAAGGCTGCATTCTGATGACTTTGCCCCCAAAATGACCAACACAGTTTGTGATATGTTAGGAAAGCCTGACTTTTTTGCCCTCTTTGGGGTAAGGTTTATTTCCTTGTGTGGCTGCTATTCCTGCCTTGTCCACTGGAGGGCACTGCTTTCTGTCCCATAGCATTAGCACTTAGGCCATCATAGGCCTTTTTAACTCGGTTTAAGTGTTTTGAAGCAGGTTTCCTTCTTCTGTGCCTGTTCTGCAGCCCTTGGGCCTCCCGTTGCTCTATTATGATTAATATCAAGGCTTCTAATAATGTAATAATAATAAAAGTCATTCTGATGACTTTGCCCCCCAAATAACCAACTAGTCTTTCATACCTTAGGAAAGCCTGACATTTTTTGCCCTCTATGGGTAAGGAGAGACTACGGCCTGACTTTTGACCCACTTTGCGGTTAGGAAACAGTTAGGTCGACGTAAGGCTGCATTCTGATGACTTTGCCCCCCCAAATAACAACCATAGCCTTTCACGTCTTGGGAAAGCCTGACTTTTTTGCCCTCTTTTGGGTAAGGAGAGACTACGGCCTGACTTTTGACCCATTTTGCGGTTAGAGGAGAGTTAGGTCGAGGTAATGCCGCATTCTGATGACTTTGTCCCCAAAATGACCACCGCAGTGACCACCACATTTTAGGAAAGCCTGACTTTTTTGCCCTCTTTGGGGTAAGGTTTATTTCCTTGGGTGGCTGCTATTCCAAAACAAACACAGGAGCGCAGTCTTTGCGTGCCCTGTGTTATATATGGTCGCTGTAGTCCCTTTCAGGCTGCTATACATAAAATAACCACAGTAGGGCACCCTTTTCATGCCCTGCGCTATAGATGGTCTTTGTAGTCCCTGTCAGGCCGCTATGGCCCAAATAACCACAGGAAGGCACCGTTTGCAAGCCCTGTGCTATAGATGGTCTTTGTAGTCCATTCTGGCCGCTATGGCCAAAATAACACAGGAGGGCACTCTTTGCATGCCCTCACTGCTATGCTCTTTTGTTCCTTTACTGAATTCCTTTTCCTTTGACACTGATAAATGTATGATAAATTTATCACTCCATGTTCTATTAATATGCACCAATACAGCTAGTTCAGGGTCTTAAAACTTGGCACTTTTACAGGACTTGTGGACTTCAACTCCCAGGATTCCTCAGCCCTCATGGCTGGTTGAGGAATTCTGGGAGTTGAAGTCACAGGTCTTAAAGTTGCTAAGTCTGTTTAGACTCCTGAGTTAGCTGGTTTGCCCTTCTGAGCTCTTCCACGTGCACACAAACACCCCCCAATCCCTTCCCTGTATCCTTAAAGACACAGAAATCAAGTGCAATGCAAGAAAATAAAGAAACAGAAACTCCGTTTTTTTTCTCTTTAACTGCCTCAGGCGTGTCACTTGTCACAATGTTGCAAATCTGTTCTGGAAGGTTCTGGAAGGTTCCGGCAATTGCAAAAAGCTTTAGCTTTTAATTAAGCCTGTTTACTTTCAAAGAAAACTTTGTAAAAGCCACAGACAGACTGAATTAAAGGGGGTAAAACTAATTACATTTGTTTAAAGCGTTTAAACCTTTCCTGGTGTCTTTTTTTCCCTTTCCCCACCCAAACCACGTTCTTTTATACCCTCTCCTCTCTCCCCCCTCCCTTTTCTTCAGTTCACCTCCAGCTCCCGGCAGGAGCACCAATCAGCTGGACCCAATCAGTCTCTCCTGCCTGCATCCAGCCGCCTCCTTAGGGACTTTTTTGCCCTCTTTTGGTTAAGGAAAGACTAGGGCCTTAGGTTTGACCCATTTTGGGGTTAGAATAGAGTAAGGTGAACCTAAGGCTGCATTCTGATGACTTTGCCCCTAAAATAACAAAAATAGTCTTTCATATCTTGGGAAAGCCTGACTTTTCTGCCCTCTTTTGGGTAAAGAAAGACTACGGCCTGACTTTTGACCCATTTTGGGGTTAGAAAAGAGTTAGGTCGAAGTAAGGCTGCATTCTGATGACTTTGCCCCCAAAATGACCAACACAGTTTGTGAGATGTTAGGAAAGCCTGACTTTTTTTGCCCTCTTTGGGGTAAGGTTTATTTCCTTGTGTGGCTGCTATTCCTGCCTTGTCCACTGGAGGGCACTGCTTTCTGTCCATAGCATTAGCACTTAGGCCATCATAGGCCCTTTTTAACTCGGTTTAAGTGTTTTGAAGCAGGTTTCCTTCTTCTGTGCCTGTTCTGCAGCCCTTGGGCCTCCCGTTGCTCTATTATGATTAATATCAAGGCTTCTAATAATGTAATAATAATAATAAAGTCATTCTGATGACTTTGCCCCCCAATATGAAAACATAGACTCACGTCTTGGGACAAGCCTGAACTTTTTGCATCTTTTGGGTAAGGAGAGACTACGGCCTGACTTTGACCCATTTGCGGTTAGAGGAGAGTTAGGTCGAGGTAATGCCGCATTCTGATGACTTTGTCCCAAAATGACCAACGCAGTGACCAACACATTTTAGGAAAGCCTGACTTTTTGCCTCTTGGGGTAAGGTTTATTTCCTTGGGTGGCTGCTATTCCAAAAGAACCACAGGAGCGCAGTCTTTGCGTGCCCTGTGTTATATATGGTCGCTGTAGTCCCTTTCAGGCTGCTATACATAAAATAACCACAGTAGGGCACCCTTTTCATGCCCTGTGCTATAGATGGTCTTTGTAGTCCCTGTCAGGCCGCTATGGCCAAAATAACCACAGGAAGGCACCGTTGCAAGCCCTGTGCTATAGATGGTCTTTGTAGTCCCTTTCTGGCCGCTATGGCCAAAATAACCACAGGAGGGCACTCTTTGCATGCCCTCATGCTATGCTCTTTTGTTCCTTTACTGAATTACTTTTCCTTTGCACTGATAAATGTATGATAAATTTATCCATGTTTATTGATATGCACCACTACCAGCTAGTTCAGGGGTCTTCAAACTTGGCACTTTTAAGACTTGTGGA
Organism: Azemiops feae; assembly: GCA_023970755.1. Lineage (NCBI taxonomy): Eukaryota > Metazoa > Chordata > Lepidosauria > Squamata > Viperidae > Azemiops > Azemiops feae. The sequence continues at coordinate 26,750 of JALGBA010003540.1, forward strand.
CTTCAACTCCCAGGATTCCTCAGCCCTCATGGCTGGTTGAGGAATTCTGGGAGTTGAAGTCCACAGGTCTTAAAGTTGCTAAGTCTGTAGACTACTGAGTTAGCTGGTTTGCCCTTCTGAGCTCTTCCACGTGCACACAAACACCCCCCAATCCCTTCCCTGTACCCTTAAAGACACAGAAATCAAGTGCAATGCAAGAAAATAATGAAACAGAAACTCCGTTTTTTTTCTCTTTAACTGCCTCAAGCGTGTCACGTGTCACAATGTTGCAAATCTGTTCTGGAAGGTTCTGGAAGGTTCCGGCAATTGCCAAAAGCTTTAGCTTTTAATTAAGCCTGTTTACTTTCAAAGAAAACTTTGTCAAAGCCACAGACAGACTGAATTAAAGGGGGTAAAACTAATTACATTTGTTTAAAGCGTTTAAACCTTTCCTGGTGTCTTTTTTCCCCTTTCCCCACCCAAACCAGGTTCTTTTATACCCTCTCCTCTCTCCCCCCTCCCTTTTCTTCAGTTCACCTCCAGCTCCCGGCAGGAGCACCAATCAGCTGGACCCAATCAGTCTCTCCTGCCGGCATCCAGCCGCCTCCTTAGGGACCTTTTTGCCCTCTTTTGGGTAAGGAAAGACTAGGGCCTTAGGGTTGACCCATTTTGGGGTTAGAATAGAGTAAGGTGAACCTAAGGCTGCATTCTGATGACTTTGCCCCTAAAATAACAAAAATAGTCTTTCATATCTTGGGAAAGCCTGACTTTTCTGCCATCTTTTGGGTAAAGAAAGACTACGGCCTGACCTTTGACCCATTTTGGGGTTAGAAAAGAGTTAGGTCGACGTAAGGCTGCATTCTGATGACTTTGCCCCAAAATGACCAACACAGTTTGTGATATGTTAGGAAAGCCTGACTTTTTTGCCCTCTTTGGGGTAAGGTTTATTTCCTTGTGTGGCTGCTATTCCTGCCTTGTCCACTGGAGGGCACTGCTTTCTGTCCCATAGCATTAGCACTTAGGCCATCATAGGCCTTTTAAACTCGGTTTAAGTGTTTTGAAGCATGTTTCCTTCTTCTGTGCCTGTTCTGCAGCCCTTGGGCCTCCCGTTGCTCTATTATGATTAATATCAAGGCTTCTAATAATGTAATAATAATAATAAGTCATTCTGATGACTTTGCCCCCCAAATAACCAACATAGTCTTTCATACCTTAGGAAAGCCTGACATTTTTGCCCTCTGTGGGTAAGGAGAGACTACGGCCTGACTTTTGACCCACTTTGCGGTTAGGAAACAGTTAGGTCGACGTAAGGCTGCATTCTGATGACTTTGCCCCCCCAAATAACAAACATAGTCTTTCATGTCTTGGGAAAGCCTGACTTTTTTGCCCTCTTTTGGGTAAGGAGAGACTACGACCTGACTTTTGACCCATTTTGCGGTTAGAGGAGAGTTAGGTCGAGGTAATGCCGCATTCTGATGACTTTGTCCCCCAAATGACCAACGCAGTGACCAACACATTTTAGGAAAGCCTGACTTTTTTGCCCTCTTTGGGGTAAGGTTTATTTCCTTGGGTGGCTGCTATTCCAAAACAACCACAGGAGCACAGTCTTTGCGCGCCCTGTGTTATATATGGTCGCTGTAGTCCCTTTCAGGCTGCTATACATAAAATAACCACAGTAGGGCACCCTTTTCATGCCCTGTGCTATAGATGGTCTTTTGTAGTCCCTGTCAGGCCGCTATGGCCAAAATAACCACAGGAAGGCACCGTTTGCAAGCCCTGTGCTATAGATGGTCTTTGTAGTCCCTTTCTGGCCGCTATGGCCAAAATAACCACAGGAGGGCACTCTTTGCATGCCCTCATGCTATGCTCTTTTGTTCCTTTACTGAATTACTTTTCCTTTGCACTGATAAATGTATGATAAATTTATCCATGTTTATTAATATGCACCACTACCAGCTAGTTCAGGGGTCTTCAAACTTGGCACTTTTAAGACTTGTGGACTTCAACTCCCAGGATTCCTCAGCCCTCATGGCTGGTTGAGGAATTCTGGGAGTTGAAGTCCACAGGTCTTAAAGTTGCTAAGTCTGTAGACTCCTGAGTTAGCTGGTTTGCCCTTCTGAGCTCTTCCACGTGCACACAAACACCCCCCAATCCCTTCCCTGTACCCTTAAAGACACAGAAATCAAGTGCAATGCAAGAAAATAAAGAAACAGAAACTCCGTTTTTTTTCTCTTTTACTGCCTCAGGCGTGTCACGTGTCACAATGTTGCAAATCTGTTCTGGAAGGTTCTGGAAGGTTCCGGCAATTGCCGAAAGCTTTAGCTTTTAATTAAGCCTGTTTACTTTCAAAGAAAACTTTGTAAAAGCCACAGACAGACTGAATTAAAGGGGGTAAAACTAATTACATTTGTTTAAAGCGATTAAACCTTGCCTGGTGTCTTTTTTCCCCTTTCCCCACCCAAACCACGTTCTTTTTTACCCTCTCCTCTCTCCCCCTCCCTTTTCTTCAGTTCACCTCCAGCTCCCGGCAGGAGCACCAATCAGCTGGACCCAATCAGTCTCTCCTGCCGGCATCCAGCCGCCTCCTTAGGGACTTTTTTGCCCTCTTTTGGTTAAGGAAAGACTAGGGCCTTAGGTTTGACCCATTTTGGGGTTAGAATAGAGTAAGGTGAACCTAAGGCTGCATTCTGATGACTTTGCCCCTAAAATAACAAAAATAGTCTTTCATATCTTGTGAAAGCCTGACTTTTCTGCCCTCTTTTGGGTAAAGAAAGACTACGGCCTGACTTTGGACCCATTTTGGGGTTAGAAAAGAGTTAGGTCGACGTAAGGCTGCATTCTGATGACTTTGCCCCCAAAATGACCAACACAGTTTGTGATATGTTAGGAAGCCTGACTGTTTAGCCTCTCTTTGGTGAGGTTTATTTCCTTGTGTGGCTGCTATTCCTGCTTGTCCACTTGAGGGCACTGCTTTCTGTCCCATAGCATTAGCACTTGAGCCATCATAGGCCTTTTTAACTCGGTTTAAGTGTTTTGAAGCAGGTTTCCTTCTTCTGTGCCTGTTCTGCAGCCCTTGGGCCTCCCGTTGCTCTATTATGATTAATATCAAGGCTTCTAATAATGTAATAATAATAATAAAGTCATTCTGATGACTTTGCCCCCAAATAACCAACATAGTCTTTCATACCTTAGGAAAGCCTGACATTTTTGCCCTCTATGGGTAAGGAGAGACTACGGCCTCACTTTTGACCCACTTTGCGGTTAGGAAACAGTTAGGTCGACGTAAGGCTGCATTCTGATGACTTTGCCCCCCCAAATAACAAACATAGTCTTTCACGTCTTGGGAAAGCCTGACTTTTTTGCCCTCTTTTGGGTAAGGAGAGACTACGGCCTGACGTTTGACCCATTTTGCAGTTAGAGGAGAGTTAGGTCGAGGTTTAGCCGCATTCTGATGACTTTGTCCCAAAATGACCAACGCAGTGACCAACACATGTTAGGAAAGCCTGACTTTTTTGCCCTCTTTGGGGTAAGGTTTATTTCCTTGGGTGGCTGCTATTCCAAAACAACCACAGGAGCGCAGTCTTTGTGTGCCCTGTGTTATATATGGTCGCTGTAGTCCCTTTCAGGCTGCTATACATAAAATAATCACAGTATGGCACCCTTTTCATGCCCTGTGCTATAGATGGTCTTTGTAGTCCTGTCAGGCCGCTATGCCCAAAATAACCACAGGTAGGCTCTCTTTACATGCCCTGTGCTATAGATGGTCTTTGTAGTCCCTTTCTGGCCGCTATGGCCAAAATAACCACAGGAGGGCACTCTTTGCATGCCCTCAGGCTATGCTCTTTTGTTCCTTTACTGAATTACTTTTCTTTGCACTGATAAATGTATGATGAATTTATCCATGTTTATTAATATGCACCACTACCAGCTAGTTCAGGGGTCTTCAAACCTGGCACTTTTAAGACTTGTGGACTTCAACTCCCAGGATTCCTCAGCCCTCATGGCTGGTTGAGGAATTCTGGGAGTTGAAGTCCACAGGTCTTAAAGTTGCTAAGTCTGTAGACTCCTGAGTTAGCTGGTTTGCCCTTCTAAGCTCTTCCACGTGCACACAAACACCCCCCAATCCCTTCCCTGTACCCTTAAAGACACAGAAATCAAGTGCAATGCAAGAAAATAAACAGAAAGTCTGTTTTTTTTCTCTTTAACTGCCTCAGGCGTGTCACGTGTCACAATGTTGGAAATCTGTTCTGGAAGGTTCCGGCAATTGCGACAAGCTTTAGCTTTTAATTAATCCTGTTTACTTTCAAAGAAAACTTTGTAAAAGCCACAGCCGACTGAATTAAAGGGGGTAAAACTAATTACATTTGTTTAAAGCGATTAACCCTTTCCTGGTGTCTTTTTTCCCCTTTCCCCACCCAAACCACGTTCTTTTTTACCCTCTCCTCTCTCCCCCTCCCTTTTCTTCAGTTCACCTCCAGCTCCCGGCAGGAGCACCAATCAGCTGGACCCAATCAGTCTCTCCTGCCGGCATCCAGCCGCCTCCTTAGGGACTTTTTTGCCCTCTTTTGGGTAAGGAAGGAATAGGGCCTTAGGTTTGACCCCTTTTGGGGTTAGAATAGAGTAAGGTGAACCTAAGGCTGCATTCTGATGACTTTACCCCTAAAATAACAAAAATAGTCTTTCATATCTTGGGAAAGCCTGTCTTTTCTGCCCTCTTTTGGGTAAAGAAAGACTACGGCCTGACTTTTGACCCATTTTGGGGTTAGAAAAGAGTTAGGTCGACGTAAGGCTGCATTCTGATGACTTTGCCCCCAAAATGACCAACACAGTTTGTGATATGTTAGGAAAGCCTGACTGTTTTGCCCTCTTGGGGTAAGGTTTATTTCCTTGTGTGGCTGCTATTCCTGCCTTGTCCACTGGAGGGCACTGCTTTCTGTCCCATAGCATTAGC
>JALGBA010003542.1:0-11611 GCA_023970755.1 Azemiops feae
AAGTGATCGCAATAAATAAATAAAAACACAAACGTATTTATTTAGCGTATGGCACAATACACTCCGATAGTATCTTTTCACTAGCCTCCACTAGTTGTGACACTGCTTAGGTTTTACAAAAGCAGCCAAGGCCATTAAGTGATGCTCCAGTCAGAGCTGCAGAACCTTCTTGTATGAGAAGCGAAACGTCTTCAAAGAAAATCAAGAAAGTCCAGTTGCCTCCTGAAAAAGCATCTTTGGGACAATTATGACCCGGATGACTGAGAATCTCCATAGACAGTGAGAGACAACGCGGGATACTTAAGGCACTGGACTAGAAATCGGAAGGCTGTCGGTTCTAGTCCCACCTTAGGCATGAAAGTCAACTGTGGTGACCTTGGGGTCACTCCTTCTCTCTTGGTCCTAGTAAGGAGGCAATGCCAAACCACCAGCTTCCCATCATAGCTATCTGCAATTGCATTGACGCACGACCGAATGTGTGCAGCTGGGGCCTGCGCACACCTGCAACATATCGTGTACATCTATCTACCCTATCTATCTATCAATCTATCAATCTATCAATCTATCAATCTATCAATCTATCTATCTATCTATCTAATATAAAGGAGGCTGCACTTCAATGGTTAGACGGCCTATTGGTATCTGAACAAAAATCTTTTTAACATTTATATTTTATTGTGTTTTTCTAATCTAGGTGAAATGTTAATATATACTGCAAGTCCATGTATGATATGCCATACGCTAAATAAATAAGTAAACAACCGCCCAATCAAGAAACTACCAGGAACACCTCCATCAACACTGATAGGACAAGCCACTAAGTATATAAAGAGAGAACAAATTCCTCTCTCTTCTAGCACCGATGATGTTACCTAGTTGGGTCACGAAACGTCTGCAAGAAAACCACCAAGCTCAGAGAGCACCAAGGACCCCTGAAGAGACAATGTTGTTGGATGATGGACCAAGTGGCCCCTTAGCTCCGGCTTTATTATTTATATAATAACAATGATATGCGTGTGTGTGTGTGTGTGTGTGCGTGCGTGGGTGTATGATAATACTATATAATTTATATTATGATTGCATTTATCTGCCCCATCTCGCCTAGAGGTTTAGAAAGCCCTTTTTGCTTCCCAGTCAGTCAATATGGGCTGAGCAAGTGAAGCTGGAGGCAGCCAAGATTTCCTTCCCTCCACTTTCCCCTCGCACTTTACATATGCCCAGAGGCACCGTGCACACTTAGAAGCAGCTGCCCGCCGGCCTCCCCGCCCGTCCCTTGTTTCTTCCATCCCTAAACCCTCCATTCGATTCACCCGCCTGGGATTGCCTCGATGCCTATGTTTGCGACTAAAGACGTGCCGAAAGAATAGACCTTTTTAATGGGATTTTAAACTTATTATCCTCTATCTTTATTAGTAACGCCTTATTAATGTTAATAGGGCGAAGGGAAGCCCTTTTGCTGCGACGCGGGGACACAAAAACATCACCTAATATTACTGAGGTTTCATTAATAAATACTACACTTAAAACTCCATTTAAAAGCTTTCTTTCTTTTTGTGGCTGCTCGGCTCACCTGCGGCAGTACGAGGCTTTTTTCACTTCTTGCGGCAGCGGAGAGCAGAAAAGAGGACAGGAAGGTGCCGACGGATGACTAAAAGCAACGGACAAGAGGTCGGCCATAATAGGAAGGTCGATTCCAAATGAACTGGGGGATGGCCAATTTGGACGGACGGGAGGCCGCCATGCCGAGAAGGTCTAGGTGTTAATGGTATGGGACGGAAAAACGTGCCCTCCTGTGGTCAAAACGGGTATTGCGGCCACCGAAATAAATAAAACCTTTTGAATGGGATTTTAAGGTTATTATTCTCTCTCTTTATTATTAACGCCTTATTAATATTAATAGGGCGACGGGAGGCCCTTTTGCTGCGACCCTGGGGCAGAGTAAGATAACCTAATATTAGTAAGGTTTTATTAATAAAGAATAATAAACTTAAAACGCAATTTAAAAGGTTTATTTCTTTTGGTGGCTGCTGTACCTGCTTGTCCCTTAGCGAGAGATGGCGCGGCCTTCAAAAAGGCCTGTAATGATGAATTAAGGTTACTTTGATAGGTGCTAACTTTAAAGATAAACCTCACCAAACATACATAAATTTTATTGTCTATGCCTAATAATTGTTTTTTATATTTAAATGAGTGAATAGATTTTTACCTTCAGCTGCTAGTTTTGAAACTGACGCATTTATTAAAATGTTTATGTCTACCTACTCACACTAATTACTTGCTGATCTTAGTTTCTATCCCTAGTATGCCCATTGTGAATATCATTTCCTGGGTTGAAAATAGACAGCTAGTCAATTGGGGTGGAAGGTGCCGGGCTAGAAATTGGGGGTGGGGGCTGAGTTTTAGTACCACCTTAGGTATGAGAAACCAGCTTTGGGCCAATTCCTCTCCTAGTCAGCCTAAGTCTAACCCTAACCCTAGGGCTGTTGCTGCATGGCGAAAATAAGAGAAGGAAGGAGCATTAGATATATTTGCCGCCTTGAGTTATTTATAAAAAAATAACAAAGGCTGCGTTAAAAAAATACGCAAAAAGTCATCTGGGTCAGTCACTCCAAAACCAGCTTTGGGCCAGTCACTCTCTCTCGGCCCTAGGAAGGAAGCAACGGCAAACCATTTGTCTGAAATGGTATAGGGTTGCCTGCCTAAGCAGGGGGTTGGACTAGAAGACCTCCAAGGTCCCTTCCAAATCCGTTATTCAGCTGGGGGGAAAAACCTTGCCAAGAAAACCGCAGGGATTTGGTCAGGCAATGGCCAGGAGTCGAGACTAAGTGGAAAGCACCAAATAATATTAAGAATAACAGCAATAACTTTGCTAAACGCCCGGCTCCCTCCGGTGATGGTTACTAGATGGATGCCGACACCGGCAATTGAGTTCACGGGCAACGCGTGTCGTGGCGCAACTCCTAGTAAACCCACGCCGCCCATGAAATCGGCGATCGAGCGGCTAGATTCGGGAAGCTTCCGAAGCCCCCGCCTCACCTGGCTTGATGCAAAGGCAGCAGCGCCGCCTGCTCCACCTTTGCCTTCTTCCCTTCGCCGGTGACAGCCTTCTCGGGGCGTCGCCGGGCTGTGACACCATCAGAAGGCGCGTCCCCTATTTCGGCAGAGAAGCCGAAAGGCACCATAGAGGTAGGACAGGAGAGCGGAGGAAAGACTGGGCTTTCCCCTCTTGAAACCGTCGAACTTGGGAATCGCCATAGAAATGTAACCAGAGAGCTCGGATGGAAATGGTAGAGCGGCCGGTAGAACCAAGACTTCCGAGTTTGCTGGAGCATATATGGAGGAAGACTTTGGATTGGAGTTAAGGACGGAAAAAAGACAATGCAGAAATCTGGATTGTATTGGGGGCGCCCTATATAAAAGCCCCCCGCAAAGGTGGAGTGTCACAGAGTATTGCACATCCATTCCCAGCCAGCAGGGGACAAGTTTAATCCCGGTAAGTCATCCAGCGTTTCTCAAACTTGGCAATTTTTGTGGACTTCAAGTCCCAGAATTCCCCAGCCTGCATGCAGTTTGCAGGTAACTAAATGGTTTATCCAGGGAAAGCAGGAACTGTATTAAATTGGACTCCAGGGTTGACCGAGTACACCACCTCCAAATTTGTGACGTCCCCTAAAATTTGCTGGCAACCCCCAAGTGATCGCAATAAATAAATAAAAACACAAACGTATTTATTTAGCGTATGGCACAATACACTCCGACAGTATCTTTTCACTAGCCTCCACTAGTTGTGACACTGCTTAGGTTTTACAAAAGCAGCCAAGGCCATTAAGTGATGCTCCAGTCAGAGCTGAAGCACCTTCTTGTATGAGAGGAACGTCTTCAAGAAATCAAGAGTCCGGTTGCATCCGAAAAGCATCTTTGGACAATTATGCCCCGGATGACTGAGAAGCTCCATAGACAGTGAGAGACAATGCGGGATACTTAAGGCACTGGACTAGAAATCGGAAGACTGTCGGTTCTAGTCCCACCTTAGGCATGAAAGTCAACTGTGGTGACTTTGGGGTCAGTCCTTCTCTCTTGGTCCTAGTAAGGAGGCAATGCCAAACCACCAGCTTCCCATCATAGCTATCTGCAATTGCATTGACGCACGACCAAATGTGTGCAGCTGGGGCCTGCGCACACCTGCAACATATCGTGTAGATCTATCTATCTATCTATCTATCTATCTATCTATCTATCTATCTATCTATCTATCTATCTATCTATCTATCTATCTATCTATCTATCTATCTATCTATCTATCTATCTATCTATCTATCTATCTATCTAATATAAAGGAGGCTGCACTTCAATGGTTAAGACGGCCTATTGGTATCTGAACAAAAATCTTTTTAACATTTATATTTTATTGTGTTTTTCTAATCTAGGTGAAATGTTAATATATACTGCTAGTCCATGTATGATACGCTAAATAAATAAGTAAACAACCGCCCAATCAAGAAACTACCAGGAACACCTCCATCAACCCTGATAGGACAAGCCACTAAGTATATAAAGAGAGAGCAAATTCCTCTCTCTTCTAGCACTGATGATGTTACCTAGTTGGGTCACAAAACGTCTGCAAGAAAACCACCAAGCTCAGAGAGCACCAAGGACCCCTGAAGAGACAATGTTGTTGGATGATGGACCAAGTGGCCCCTTAGCTCCGGCTTTATTATTTATATAATAACAATGATATGCGTGTGTGTGTGTGTGTGCGTGCGTGGGTGTATGATAATACTATATAATTTATATTATGATTGCATTTATCTGCCCCATCTCGCCTAGAGGTTTAGAAAGCCCCTTTTTGCTTCCCAGTCATTCAATATGGGCTGAGCAAGTGAAGCTGGAGGCAGCCAAGATTTCCTTCCCTCCACTTTCCCCTCGCACTTTACATATGCCCAGAGGCACCGTGCACACTTAGAAGCAGCTGCCCGCCGGCCTCCCCGCCCGTCCCTTGTTTCTTCCATCCCTAAACCCTCCATTCCAGATTCACCCGCCTGGGATTGCCTCGATGCCTATGCTTTGCGACGTAAAACTGTGCCGAAAGAAATAGACCTTTTTAATGGTATTTTAAAGTTATTATCCTCTATCTTTATTAGTAACGCCTTATTAATGTTAATAGGGCGAAGGGAAGCCCTTTTGCTGCGACGCGGGGACACAAAAACATCACCTAATATTACTGAGGTTTCATTAATAAATACTACACTTAAAACTCCATTTTAAAAGCTTTGTTTCTTTTTGTGGCTGCTCGGCTCACCTGCGGCAGTACGAGGCTTTTTTCCCTTCTTGCGGCAGCGTAGAGCAGAAAAGAGGACAGGAAGGTGCCGACGGATGACTAAAAGCAACGGACAAGAATTCGGCCATAATAGGAAGGTCGATTCCAAATGAACTGGGGGATGGCCAATTTGGACGGACGGGAGGTCGCCATGCCGAGAAGGTCTAGGTGTTAATGCTATGGGACGGAAAAACCTGCCCTCCTGTGGTCAAAACGGGTATTGCGGCCGCCGAAATAAATAAACCTTTTGAATGGGATTTTAAGGTTATTATTCTCTATCTTTATTATTAACGCCTTATTAATATTAATAGGGCGACGGGAGGGCCTTTTGCTGAGACCCTGGGGCAGAGTAAGATAACCTAATATTAGTATGGTTTTATTAACAAAGAATAATAAACTTCAAACGCCATTTAAAAGGTTTATTTCTTTTGGGGGCTGCTGTACCTGCTTGTCCCTTAGCGAGAGATGGCGCGGCCTTCAAAAAGGCCTGTAATGATGAATTAAGGTTACTTTGATAGGTGCTAACTTTAAAGATAAACCTCACCAAACATACATAAATTTATTGCTATGCTTAATATTAAAATGAGTGAGATTAGATTTTACCTTCGCTGCTAGTTTTGAAACCGACGCATTTATTAAAATGTTTTATGTCTACCTACATCACACTAATTTCTTGCTGCATCTTAGTTTCTAATCTTCCTAGTATGCCCATTAGTGAATATCATTTCACTGGGGTGAAAAATAGACAGCTAGTCAATTGGGGTGGAAGGTGCCAGGCTAGAAATTGGGGGTGGGGGCTGAGTTTTAGTACCACCTTAGGTATGAGAAACCTCTTTGGGGCCAATTCCTCTCACTAGTCAGCCTAGTCTAACCTAACCACTAGTGCTTGTTGCTCATGGCGAAAAATAAAGAGAAGAAGGAGCTATCTATAATTTGCCGCCTTGATTATTTATAAAAACATAACAAAGGCTGCAATTAACAAAATACGCAAAAAGTCTCGGGTCCATCACTCCAAAACCATCTTTGGCCAGTTCCTCTCTCTCGGCCTAGGAAGGAGCACGGCAAACCATTTGTCTGAAATGGTATAGGGTTGCCGGCCTAAGCAGGGGGTTGGACTAGAAGACCTCCAAGGTCCCTTCCAACTCCGTTATTCAGCTGGGGGGAAAAACCTTGCCAAGAAAACCGCAGGGATTTGGTCAGGCAATGGCCAGGAGTCGAGACTAAGTGGAAAGCACCAAATAATATTAAGAATAACAGCAATAACTTGCTAAACGCCCGGCTCCCTCCGGTGATGTTACTAGAAGGGAGTGCGAACACAGGCAATTGAATTCATCGGGCAACGCGTGTCGTGGGAACGCAACTCCTAGTACCCACGTCGAGCGGCAGATTCGGGGAAGCTTCCCTGAAGCCCCCGCCTCACCTGGCCTTGATGCAAAGGCAGCAGCGCCGCCGGCTCCACCTTTGCCTTCTCCTTGGCCGCGGGACAGCCTTCTCGGGGCGTCGCCGGGCTGTGACGCCATCAGAAGGCGCGTCCCCTATTTCGGCAGAGAAGCGGAAAGGAACCATAGAGGTAGGAAAGGAGAGCGGAGGGCAGACTGGGCTTTCCGCTCTTCAAACCGTCGATCTGGGGAATCGCCATAGATATGTAACCAGAGAGCTCGGGTGGAAATGGTAGAGCGGCCGGTAGAACCAAGACTTCCGAGTTTGCTGGAGCATATATGGAGGAAGACTTTGGATTGGAGTTAAGGACGGAAAAAAGACAATGCAGAAATCTGGATTGTATTGGGGGCGCCCTATATAAAAGCCCCCCGCAAAGGTGGAGTGTCACAGAGTATTGCACATCCATTCCCAGCCAGCAGGGGACAAGTTTAATCCCTGTAAGTCATCCAGCGTTTCTCAAACTTGGCAATTTTTGTGGACTTCAAGTCCCAGAATTCCCCAGCCTGCATGCAGTTTGCAGGTAACTAAATGGTTTATCCAGGGAAAGCAGGAACTGCATTAAATTGGACTCCAGGGTTGACCGAGTACACCACCTCCAAATTTATGACGTCCCCTAAAATTTGCTGGCAACCCCCAAGCGATCGCAATAAATAAATACAACGCCAAACGATTTATTTAGCGTATGGCCCAATACACTCCGTAGTAAATCTTTCACTAGCCTCCACTAGTTGTGAAACTGGCTTAGGTTTTTACAAAGCAGCCAAAGGCCATTAAGTGATGCTCCATTCAGAGCTGAGAACCTTCTTTTTTTTTTTTTTTAAATATATTTTATTAGCTTTTATGGTACAGGGGTAACATTAAGTGCTTAGGACCACATGGAGGTGGGTATCGTTAAACATCCAAAAAAAGGAAGACAATCACAGATATATAGCTCAACTCAAGCTTCCCTCACTAATTCCCTCATTTAATTTTACATATTCACATTAATGAGTTCTATATAAGTTTCAAACGGTCCTATCAAATATCAATTACATTTCAATTCTAAAAAATCCCAATCCTGTTTTTAAGCTTTACTAACTTACAATTACTATATTTCAATTAGCCTTAAATAGACATGTTATTAACACTTCGGGTGCCCTTTTTTTTTTTTTTTTACGTAATTATATCTGGTATATTGTTCTTACAACAACATTCCCATATCTTCTTCATTTATACCATTTTTTTTTTCTCTTATCACCCATCCCTCTTATTCTCCTTTTATTTCTAAATAATTCTCTTAAAATAAAAATAAAAATATCAGGCCAACAAATAAATTTCTATCTAATTTAAATATATATCCTATCAATGCCTCTATATCTATAAAAATCTTTTTAAACCAGTAGATAAAGTTTACTTCTCCAATATATATCATATCTAAGACAAAGTAATATTACAAAGGGTATCCTCTTAAAAATTTCACGTATTCCATTAGTTGTTAAGTCAGTCAAGAAATCAAAGCCTTTTTAATCCCATTAAATAAGACTTTAAAATACATTTTTAAATCTAACTCTAGGCTTCTTTCTGTGCCATAATGGTTTCCATAGAGAGTTTCCTACATAATCAAACCACACTATTAAGGGGTCCATATTCTTTAACGCTTCAAATTGGTCAAAGTTCTCTTTCCTTTCTTCTAATAGCCTTTGGATGGTAAAAGCTGTTTTATTCCATGTTATATTTGCCAATTGTTTATCCACCTTTTCTCGATTTTCAATAGGTTGTATCTGAGTGTCAGTCTCCGTTGATGTTGGTATTGGTGTTTCAGACATCTCTGTTGAAGTTGTTGTATAATCATCAGACTTCTCGATAGGTTGTGTTGGAAGTTGAATAAAATTAGTTTGTTTTGTGGTTTCCACAGTTTCTCTCAGAGTAGGGAAAAGAGATTGAAAAAAGGAGCTCACATCCTTTGCAGCTTCTAGAATTGTTTCCAATATAAGATCATAGTCCAGTTGTGTATTAAGTTCCATATCGATAGTAATAAGGCTTTTTAATCTTTAATCTTTAAGGAAGGCTCTGCTTCATAAGAATCAAGCAAGCATTCACCTTCAGTTTTCAATAGGCCAGCTGCATCGTTATCTTATCACTCTTTCAGGGTCATAGCCATTCCCAGCCATAAAGAAATATAATTGCAGTACCACTTTTCGACACAAGATGTCCTCAGCAAACCAGAAAATCCTTTTTTTTTTCTTTCCAAATAATAGATTTTTTATTTTTCGTGTTGAAAGAGATGAAGAAAGGGTTCAAAAATAATGAATACGTAGTTGTAACAATAATAGTCAAGAATAGAATGTTTTCAGGTCCCCTCAGTATTCCAAAATTTAAATAGTATCGAAATTAACTGGTTTTTATTTATATATTTTTTTTCCCAACGCTGTTTTTCCCCATTGCTCAAATGCTGCTTCCTCACGACAGGGAAATAGTTCAAAGAAAGCTTTTAACAGGAAAGTAGTTAGGAAAAAAAAAGGGGGTAGGAAAGGTCTCACCCGGATTCTCCACGGGGGTTCTTTCGCTTAGATGTTCTTCTGGCTTTCAGCTGGTGCGACGAAGTGATCGTCCATTTTGAAGGGCGATCTTTTCCTCCGACGGCCCTAAGGAGAAAGTTCGAACCGGGGAGAGCCGCCGCTCTTCCCCAGTCGAGCAGGAGCCTCCTCTAGCGGTGGTCGCCTCTACGGGGCGACTTTCGACCCGATTAAGGGTCTACCGACGCAGGGAAACCAGCCGGTGGGAGAGAGAGATCTCTCCGTGCGACTGCTGGTGTCGCGATCCGGAACCGGAAGAGAGCTGAAGAACCTTCTTGTATGAGAAGCGAAACGTCTTCAAAGAAAATCAAGAAAGTCCAGTTGCCTCCTGAAAAAGCATCTTTGGGACAATTATGACCCGGATGACTGAGAATCTCCATAGACAGTGAGAGACAATGCGGGATACTTAAGGCACTGGACTAGAAAGCGGAAGACTGTCGGTTCTAGTCCCACCTTAGGCATGAAAGTCAACTGTGGTGACCTTGGGGTCAGTCCTTCTCTCTTGGTCCTAGTAAGGAGGCAATGCCAAACCACCAGCTTCCCATCATAGCTATCTGCAATTGCATTGACGCACGACCGAACGTGTGCAGCTGGGGCCTGCGCACACCTGCAACATATCGTGTATATCTATCTATCTATCTATCTATCTATCTATCTATCTATCTATCTATCTATCTATCTATCTATCTATCTATCTATCTATCTATCCATCTATCTGTCTATCTATCTATCTATCTATCTATCTATCTATCTATCTATCTATCTATCTAATATAAAGGAGGCTGCACTTCAATGGTTAGACGGCCTATTGGTATCTGAACAAAAATCTTTTTAACATTTATATTTTATTGTGTTTTTCTAATCTAGTTGAAATGTTAATATATACTGCAAGTCCATGTATGATATGCCATACGCTAAATAAATAAGTAAACAACCGCCCAATCAAGAAACTACCAGGAACACCTCCATCAACACTGATAGGACAAGCCACTAAGTATATAAAGAGAGAGCAAATTCCTCTCTCTTCTAGCACTGATGATGTTACCTAGTTGGGTCACGAAACGTCTGCAAGAAAACCACCAAGCTCAGAGAGCACCAAGGACCCCTGAAGAGACAATGTTGTTAGATGATGGACCAAGTGGCCCCTTAGCTCCGCCTTTATTATTTATATAATAACAATGATATTGCCGTGTGTTGTGTGCGCGCACGTAGAGGGTGTATGATAATACTATATAATTTTATATTATGAATGACTTTATCATCTGCCCCATCTTCCCGAAGGTTTAGAAGCCCGCTATTTAGCTTCCCAGTCAGTCATCTGGCTGAGCAGTGTAAGCTGTAGGCAGCCGATATTTCCTTCCCCCTCTTTCCCCTCGCACCTGTACATATGCCCAGGGCACCATGCAACTTAGAAGCAGCTCCCGCCGGCCGTCCACCCGCTCCGTCCCCTTGTTTCTTCCATCCCTAAACAACCCTCCATTCCTAGATGCACCCGCCTGGGATTGCCTCGATCTATGTGCTTTGGCGACGTAACTGTGGCCAAAGAAATGACTTTGTTAATGGGATTTTTAAAGTTATTATCCTCTTCTTATTAGTAACGCCTTATTAATGTTAATAGGGCGAAGGGAATCCCTTTTGCTGCGACGCGGGGACACAAAAACATCACCTAATATTACTGAGGTTTCATTAATAAATACTACACTTAAAACTCCATTTAAAAGCTTTATTTCTTTTTGCGGCTGCTCGGCTCACCTGCGGCAGTACGAGGCTTTTTTCCCTTCTTGCGGCAGCGTAGAGCAGAAGAGAGGACAGGAAGGTGCCGACGGATGACTAAAAGCAACGGACAAGACGTCGGCCGTAATAGGAAGGTCGATTCCAAATGAACTGGGGGATGGCCAATTTGGACGGACGGGAGGCCGCCATGCCGAGAAGGTCTATGTGTTAATGCTATGGGACGGAAAAACGTGCCCTCCTGTGGTCAAAACGGGTATTGCGGCCGCCGAAATAAATAAACCTTTTGAATGGGATTTTAAGGTTATTATTCTCTATCTTTATTATTAACGCCTTATTAATATTAATAGGGCGACGGGAGGCCCTTTTGCTGCGACCCTGGGGCAGAGTAAGATAACCTAATATTAGTAAGGTTTTATTAATAAAGAATAATAAACTTAAAACGCCGTTTAAAAGGTTTATTTCTTTTGGTGGCTGCTGTACCTGCTTGTCCCTTAGCGAGAGATGGCGCGGCCTTCAAAAAGGCCTGTCATGATGAATTAAGGTTACTTTGATAGGTGCTAACTTT
>JALGBA010003543.1:0-15614 GCA_023970755.1 Azemiops feae
ATAGAATAGAATAGAATAGAGCTGGAAGGGACCTTGGAGGTCTTCTAGTCCAGCCGCCTGCTCGAGCAGGAGAACCTATACCAGCTCAGACGAGGAGGAGGAGGAGAAGGAGGAGGAGGAGGAGGAGGAGGAGGAGGAGGAGGACTGTGGGGTCCTTGGTGCTCTCTGAGTTCAGTTGTTTCCTTGAAGTCGTTTCATGACCCAACTAGGTAGCATCATCAGGCTTATATGGCTGGCTGGGAAATTCTGGGAGTTGAAGTCCACAAGTCTTAAAGTTACCAAGGTTGGACACCTTTGATCTAGAACAGGGGTGTCAAACTGCCGGTCCGCGGGCCGGACGCGTCACGACGAAACCGCCCCCCCCCATTGCCAGCAACGGGGAGAAAGCTCCGATACGTCGCGCGACGTCACATTACCTCGCGAGTTTGACACATCTGATCTAGAAGGAGCTCCCCATTCAAACTCTTACGACAAAGGACTTGGTCTTTTGGGGGGCGGTGTCTTCAACCTCTTTCAGGACCAGTCTGATGATGGGGCCTCTTTTTACCAGGGAGAAGAAGGGTTCCCTGGCCGGAAGGGAGAACCAGGAGAACCAGGACTTTCTGTAAGTGTTGTTACACCCGAATTGTCTTCTTTCAGCTTATAGGTAGTCCTCGGACATACGACCACATGGGGGACCAGAATTCCCACCGCTAAGCAAGGCAGTTGCCAGATTTGTAACCTTTTGGGGCACAGTTGTTAAATGAAACGTGCGGTTGTTAAGGGAATCCGGCTACCCCCAATTGACTTTGCTCATCAGAAGGTCACAAAAGGGGATCACACCACACACACACACACACACATACACACACACACGCGCGGAACGCTGCAACCGTCATAAATACGAGTCAGTTGCCAAGCGTTCAAAATTTGGATCGTGTGACCCTTGAGACGCCATAGTGGACGAAAGTGTGAAAAATGGCCGTAGGTTTTTTATTTTTTTTTAGCGTCGTCGTAATTTTACACGGTTGCTAAACGAATCGTTGTCCAGGGATAAACCCCAAGGATCTCAGTCAGGCGGTTTTAGGTGTAATTCTGCAGGATTTCTCCGTCTGTCCGTCAGGATTTAACCAGGCCGAGGTCCGCAGATGGGAGCGATGGCTTTTGGGGAAATGACAGGTTCAGGAAGGGACCTGATGGAAACCTCTGAGGAATGGCGCATCCTGGTGAAAGGCGGATCAAGGCTGCTGTAGGAAATGCAGTTTTATTGGGAGAGCTGGGAATGAAGGGCTGGGAGGCTGGGAGGCTCCCCTGGAAGGAGAGAAGCTGAATTGGGAAGTGCAGGGCAGGAAATACAGAGAAGAGGGGGATGGAAGGGTGGAGAAGTCTTCCTTCCTTCCTTCCTTCCTTCCTTCCTTCCTTCCTTCCTTCCTTCCTTCCTTCCTTCCTTCCCTTCCGGCCTGCCAGCCTGCCATCCTCTCTCTCTTTTTCCCCTTCCTTCCTTCCTTCCTTCCTTCCTTCCTTCCTTCCTTCCTTCCTTCCTTCTCTTCCTTCCTTCCTTCCTTCCTTCCTTCCTCTTTTCCCTTCCCTTCTTTTTCTTCCTTCTTTCTCTTATCATTCTTCCCCCCTTTTCTTCCTTCACCTCTGCCTCTCTATTTCCCCTTCTTTCCCTCTTTCTTTTCTCCCTTCTTTCTCTCATCACTCTTTTTCTTCCTTTCTTTCTCTTTCGTTCTTCTTTCACTCTTTCCAATTCCTTCTTTTCTTTCTTCTTTCTCTCATAACCCACTTCCCCTTCTTCCCTCCCTCCCTCCCTCTTTCTTTTATCTTTCTCTCTCCCTTTCCTTCTCTCTCTTTCTTTCTCCTCCCTCCCTCTCTCCTTTTTCTTTCTTTCTTTCTTTCTTTCTTTCTTTCTTTCTTTCTTTCTTTCTTTCTTTCTTTCTTTCTTTCTTTCTTTCTTTCTTTTCTTTCTCCTCTTCCTTCCTTCCTCTTTCTTTCTTTCTTTCTTTCTTTCTTTCTCCTCTTCCTTCCTTCCTTCCTCTTTCTTTCTCTTTCTTTCTTTCTTTCTTTCTTTCTTTCTTTCTTTCTTTCTTTCTGTCTTTCTTTCTTTCTATCTTTCTTTCTTTCTGTCTGTCTGTCTTTCTTTTTGTCTTTCTTTTTGTCTTTCTTTCTTTCTTTCTTTCTCCTCTCCCTTCCTTCTCCCTTCCTTCTTTTTCGCTTTACTCTTTTTTCCCTCTTTTCTTCCCTCCCTCCTTCCCTCCTTCTCTCTCTCCCGGGACAAACACTTCCTCCAAACAACGTTTTCTTCCTCTGGCACTGTAGAAATTCAGTGCGAACACCAGAGAGAGGGCATAAATGCAGCAGAAAGTGAAATTTCTGGCTTTTGATGACAACCCAAACCTGCTGCCAATTGTCCATTTGGGGGAATGTGATGGTCCCATTTCCTGAGCTGAAACCCACGGTTGAATTTCCCTCTGTCCCACCCACCCCACCCCAGACCAGAGCGAGCATCCCATTTGCTTTGCATACTTATGGGGCTAAAGAAATTTGAGAATGGAGGGAAACTGACCGGAACATCCCTGTTGCGGATTCTTAAGCTCAGCTTTTTGTGCTTGTCCACCCAGGCAGAAGACGTGAAGGTCATCGTCAGGGGCGAGCTGAGCAGGAAGGACGGTAAGGGCATTAAATTGGATCAATTTGAATGCCAGCACATCCCCAACTGGCAAAGGAAATTTAACAAGCATATTTTTTTTTTTTTCACCCCGCCTGATCATAGACGGATCGGAGCAGAAGCTGGGCGGGCGACCCCTGACCTTAGTGGTGGGTGGGGATGGTTTTCCTGCAGAATCTTAATTTGCACATCCCTCTTGCCAGCAGAATGCAGAGAGAGAAAGTCTGTGATTTATTTTCAGATCACAGCCGGGCTTTGTGCTTTGGATTCTCTACTGCAGAGTTTCTCAACCTTGACAGCTTGAAGATGGATGGACTTCAGCTCCCAAAATTGGGCAACTTTAACACCTGTGGACTTCGACTCCCAGAATTCCTCAGCCAGCACAGCTGTGCTGGCTGGGGAATTCTGGGAGACGAAGTCCACACGTCTTAAAGTTGCTGAGATGGCTGTGAAGTTGTTGGAGTTTGAGTTAATGTTGTTTGAGCTGGGGAATTCTGGGAGCTGAAGTCCACTCATTTTCAAATTGTTGAGAGAGCTGGGGAATTCTGGGAGTTTGAAGTCCACCCATCCAAGTTCTTGAGATAGCTAGGAAATTCTGGGAGTTGAAGTCCACCGGTCTTCAAGTTCTTGAGATAGCTGGGGAATTCTGCTTCTGGGAGTTGAAGTCCACCCATCTTCAGGTTCTTGAGAAAGCTGGGGAATTCTGGGAGTTGAATTCTGCCGGTCTTCAA
Source organism: Azemiops feae (assembly GCA_023970755.1). Taxonomy (NCBI): domain Eukaryota; kingdom Metazoa; phylum Chordata; class Lepidosauria; order Squamata; family Viperidae; genus Azemiops; species Azemiops feae. The sequence goes on from JALGBA010003543.1 coordinate 3,379, forward strand.
GTTCTCAAGATGGGTGGGGAATTCTGGGAGTTGAAGTCCACCCATCTTCAGGTTCTTGAGACAGATGGGGAATTCTGGGAGTTGAAGTCCACCCATCTTCAGGTTCTTGAGAAAGCTGGGGCATTCTGGGAGTTGAAGTCTGCCGGTCTTCAAGTTCTCAAGATGGGTGGGGAATTCTGGGAGTTGAAGTCCATTCCTCTTCAAGTTGCCACGGTTCAGAAACACTGCTCTAGTGTACATGGAGGCAGAGATCACATCAGACCTGCTTCGTTGGCACATTAATAAGATGGTTGCACCAGTACAATCAACGTGTCCCAAGCAATCCCCGAAAACTCAGATCCCCTTGACATGGGATCTACTGTGCAAATCTAACCATACCCAGAGTTACCTTGTGGTAAGGTGGGCAGCTAATAAATTTTACAAATACTAGAATAGAATAGAATAGAATAGAATAGAATAGAATAGAATAGAATAGAATAGAATAGAATAGAATAGAATAGAATAGAATAGAATAGAATAGAATAGAATAGAATAGAAAATAGGGAATAGGGAATAGGGAATAGGGAATAGAATAGAAAACAACAGAAAAGAAAATAGGGAATAGAATAGAATATATGGAAAGAATAGAATAGAATAGAATAGAATAGAATAGAATAGAATAGAATAGAATAGAATAGAATAGAATAGAATAGAATAGAAGGAAAATAATGGAATAGAATGGAATGGAATGGAATAGAATAGAATAGAATAGAATAGAATAGAATAGAATAGAATAGAATAGAATAGAATAGAATAGAATAGAATAGAATAGAATAGAATAGAAAATAGGGAATAGAATAGAATAGAATAGAATAGAATAGAATAGAATAGAATAGAATAGAATAGAATAGAATAGAATAGAATAGAATAGAATAGAATAGAATAGAAAATATAAGCTTTCTTTGGCACCAGCCTTTATCATTTTATAAAACTTTATAGCTTTAGAAGCTCCTGTATTGCAAACACCGCTCAAAACCCCCCCTTTTTTTTGTCTGCTTTCACAGTTTGTGACAGTGAGTTGCAAAAGAGGAGCCATCCAATGGGAAAAGAGAAGTATCCCTTCCAACTCTGTTGTATATCCTGGATCTGGCCGTCCATCGTTCTCAGGGTGCCCAGAGGATGCCAGATGGGGGAAGGTGGCGAGGAATTCCTGCCGCGATGGGATTGCGCAACGAAGAGGCCGCTTTTCTGATTCTTCCTCTTCCTCCTTGCCTGCAGACAGAAGCATCCGTGCAGCCCAACGGCGGGCAGAATCCGGTGCCGGATCCTGGGCAGAGGTCCACCAGATGGCAGGGGGGGCCCCACTGTCCAGAGGTCCAGCAGAAGACCCCCTGGGCCAAGCCAAAGAAGGGGACCAGAAAGGTACCGGACTGGCAGCGGGGAGACCCTCTCGGCCTTCATCCATTAATCGATTTAACCAATGTATATACAGGGAGTCCTCACTTAATGACCACAATTGGGATAAGCCACTCTGTCACTCGCTGGCCGGTCGCTAAGCGAGAAATCGCGTGACTGGCATGGGGTTACAACCTCACTTCCAGTTTGGTGGTTCAGAAAATGGCTGTGCTCCTTGTGCGAGACATCACAGAACGGCGATAAAAAAAAATTTTTTTTACTGCTGGCATCTCCGTGGACTCTGCTTGGGGGAAGCCGGCTGGGAAATGGGTGCAGATGCGATTTTGTCCATGGTGAGATGCAGCAACGGTTGTGGTGTAAGGACCGGTTGTAAAGTGACCCTTTCGGTGCCGTCGTAACTTTGAACGGTGGCTTAACGGGGCAGCCTTAACGTTAAGCAAGGATTACCTCTACCCCTAAGGGGAAGGGAAGGGGAGGGCAGGGCAGGGCAGGGAAGGGAAGGAAGGGAAGGGAAGGGAAGGGAGGAAGGAAGGAAGGAAGGAAGGAAGGAAGGAAGGAAGGAAGGAAGGAAGGGGAAAAAGAGAGAGAGGATGGCAGGCTGTCCTTCCTTCCTTCCTTCCTTCCTCCCTCCCTCCCTCCCTCCCTCCCTTCCTTCCTTCCTTCCTTCCTTCCTTCCTTCCTTTCTTTCCTCCCGACTTTCCTCCCTCCCTCCCTCCCTTCCTTTCTTCCTCCCTCCCTCCCTTCTTCCATCTCTCCCTCCCTCCCTTCCTCTCACCCTCCCTCCCTCTCCCTTCCTTCCTTCCTTCCTTCCTTCCTCCCCTCCCCTCCTGTCCGTTTCATCTCGTTCCTTTCCTTCCTTCCTTCCTCGCTTCCTTCCTCCCTCTGTCGCTTCCTTCCTTTCTTCATTCCTCCCTCCCTCCCTTTTTTCCTCCCCTCCCTCCCTTTCCTTCCTTCTTTCCTTCCTTCCTTCCTCCCTCCCTTTTTTCCTTCCTTCCTCCCCTCCCCTCCCTTCCCTTCCCTGTTTCATCTCTTTCTCTCTTTCCTTTCCTTCCTTCCTTCCTCCCTCCCTCTGAATGTTCATTTCATGACCACGGGGACGCTGCAATTGCAGTAACTGTGAAAAACGGTCCTACCTCACTTTTTTTCAGTGCCGTCCTAACTTCGAACGGTCACTAAATGAACTGCTGTAAGTTGAGGACTATCTGCACTCCGCTTTTTTCCACTAGCTGGGCGAAGGTCTTAAGCTCTCTCCCTACCTCCAGCTTAGCGGTCTGAATTTTGGGGCCTTGGGGCTCGTCTCGCCTTGCAGATCCCTGCGCCTTGCCGATGGACGAGGGCGCCTGCCTGCAGTATGTGGTGGTGTGGTATTTTCACCCAGAAACGGACTCGTGCCGTCCCTTTATCTACGGAGGCTGTGGCGGCAACGGGAATCGGTTCCCCTCGAAGCAAAAGTGTGAGCGGAAGTGCAAGAGGGGAAAAAGTGAGTTGGATCCCAACATGGGGGGGGGGGAGGTGGAGAGAAAAAAATGAGCTTTTTCACAAAATTCTCAAATGCACGAGGAATATTGAGGCATCGGTAAGGATAATATTGAATCAATAATGAGGAATAGACCAGGGCACCAGGCTAGAAACTAGGAGGCAGTGAGTTCTAGTCCTGACTTTGGGCCAGGAGACAGGGAGTTCTAGTTCCACCTTAGCCTTGAAAGCCAGCTGGGTGACTTTGGACCAATAGCTAAGGCGGGACTAGAACTCACTGTCTCCTGGTGATTGGCCCAAGTCACCCAGCTGGCTTTCATCTTTAAGGTGGGACTAGAACTCACTGTCTCCTGGTGATTGGCCCAAAGTCCCCCAGCTGGCTTTCATCTCTAAGGTGGGACTAGAACTCACTGTCTCCTGGCGATTGGCCCAGAGCCACTGAAATGGCTTTCATGGCTAAGATAGGACTAGAATTCTCCATCTCCTGGCGATTGGCTCAAAGTCACCTAGCCGGCTTTCATCCCTAAGGCAGGACTAGAACTCACCGTCTCCTGGTGATTGGCCCAAAGTCACCCAGCTGGCTTTCATGCCTAAGGCAGGACTATAACTTACAGTCTCCTGGTGATTGGCCCAAAGTCACCGAGATGGCTTTCATCCCTAAGGCAGGACTAGAATTCTCCATCTCCTGGTGATTGGCCCAAGTCACCCAGCCGGCTTTCATCTCTAAGGTGGGACTAGAACTCAGTGTCTCCTGGTGATTGGCCCAAAGTCACCAAGATGGCTTTCATCCCTAAGGTGGGACTAGAACTCACTGTCTCCTGGCCCAAAGTCACCCAGTCAGCTTTCATGGCTAAGGCAGGACTAGAATTCTCCATCTCCTGGTGATTGGCCCAAAGTTAACCAGACAGCTTTCATCTCTAAGGTGGGACTAGAACTCACTGTCTCCTGGTGATTGGCCCAAGGTCACCCAGCCAGCTTTCACCTCTAAGGCAGGACTAGAACTCTCCATCTCCTGCTGATTGGCCCAAAGTCACTCAGTCAGCCTTCACGCCTAGGACAGGACTAGAACTCACCGTCTCCTGGTTTCTCGCCTACTGCCTTAACCGCTAGACCTTTTTTTTTTTTTTACATCTTTTTTCCCCCTTAAAACTGAATTTTCATCCACGCTTCCTAAGGACGGAGGGCCGAACAGCTGGCGGACGCCCGTATGCTATCTCTTTCTCACTCTCCCGCCTCGCTTAAAATATTTTTATTTCTTTGTTTTTCCTTCTCTCTCCAGGAAGGTGACCGTCTGCAGAGCAAATAGGCAGCCCCGGGGAGAGCAAAGATAAATCCTCTCCTGTACTGTACAGATGGCGAAAGAGCTGGACGTTTGCCCGGGAAATATTCTGTAAACAACATTTGTGTTAATAAATCCATTTGGAAAAAGGACGTGGCTCTTGAAATCCAGGTGCCCAAAGGCATGGAGATAGTCCCTGTCATGGTTCCGACAGATAACAATAACAATAACAATAACAACAACAACAATAACAGTAGTAGTAGTAGTAGTAGTAGTAGTAGTAGTAGTAGTAGTAGTAGTAGTAATAAAGTTGGAAGGGATCTTGGAGGTTATCTAATCCAACCCCCTGCTCAAGCAGGAGACCCTATACCATTTCAGACAAATGGCTGTCCAGTCTCTTCTTTAAAACCTCCAGTGATAAAGCACCCACAATTCATTCTATCATCTATCTATCTATCTATCTATCTATCTATCTATCTATCTATCTATCTATCTATCTATCTATCTATCTATCTATCTATCTATCCATCCATCCATCCATCCATCCATCCATCCATCCATCCATCCATCCATCCATCCATCCATCTATCTATCTCTATCTACCTTCAATCAATTTAATCAGAATAAAGCTGGAAGGGACCTTGGAGGTCTTCTAGTCCAACCCCCTGGACTAGACCCTAGACTATTTCAGACAAATGGCTGTCCAGTCTCTTCTTTAAAACCTCTAGTGATAAAGCACCCACAATTCATTCTATCTATCCATCCATCCATCCATCCATCCATCCATCCATCCATCCATCCATCCATCCATCCATCCATCCATCCATCTATCTATCTATCTATCTATCTATCTCTATCTACCTTCAATCAATTTAATCAGAATAAAGCTGGAAGGGACCTTGGAGGTCTTCTAGTCCAACCCCCCAAGCTCAAGCAGGGGACCCTCTACCATTCCAGACAAGTGGCTGTCCAGTTCTTTTCTTTAAAAATCCTCCGGTGATGAAGCACCCACAACTTCTGGAGGGAAGCTGTTCCACTGATTAATTGTTCTCACTGTTAGGAAGTTTTTTTTTAGAGCAGACAAATACCAGCCAGCAGCATCATCCAGTTTAAAATGAATATTCACAATATCTGCTTCATAGATTCTCTAACCCCCTGCTCAGGAAAATGAATCCTCAGAGACCCCATCTATGCTTCGTAGCTCTGATTTATTTTGGTTTTGACCCCCCCCCCTTCTGAAACAAATAAAAATGAGATTTTCTGAAAGGTTAGAAGGCTCATTAGTGCCCACTTAGCTGACTCTTCCAAATTCATTAGGAGCAGAAGAGGCGAGAATTAGCAAGCGATCTCAACCAATTTGTTCCCTGCCTGCCGCTTAACGAGGTGGTTAGAAACCCCCCAGATTGATGGGATGAGGTGAGGTAGCGGTAGCAAAACCCGTTTTTGCAAAACCGTTTTCACTCCGAATTATAGCAAAAGTTCCCTTCGCTTGTGTTTTTTTTTTCCCTTTTCCAATCCTGTTTTCCAACCGACTGCCCTGAAATCAGAATAAAAATTTCAGCCCAGGTTGCCCCAGGCTAGATGTGATTGTGCCATTGCATTATAACTTATTCTTTATTTGATTATTAGATTTTTATCCCGCTTGAATTACTTTAAAAGGAACTCAAGTAGCGAACGTAGCAAATACGCCTTCTTCCTATTTTCCTCACAACAACAGTCCTGTGAGGTGGGCTAGGCTGAGAGGGAGGGACTGGCCCAAAGTCATCCAGTTGGCTGTCATGCCTAGAACTCACCATCTCCTGGTGATTGGCCAATCACCCAGCAGGGCTTTGAGGTCTAAGGTGGGACTAGAACACGGGTAGGCAACCTGGGCTCTTTCATGACTCGTGGACTTCAACTCCCAGAATTCCTGAGCCAGCTTGGAAACTTCTCCCTTTCCCCTCAGGAAGGCTGGCTCAGGAATTCTGGGAGTTGAAGTCCAACGTGTTTATATTGCCAAGTTTGAGAAACCCAGGAGTTCTGGGAGTTGAAGTCCACGCATCTTAAAGTTGCCACGTTTGAGAAATTCAGGATTGTTAAGTGAAACACCCGGTTGTTAAACAAATCCAGCTTCCACCCCTGACTTTGGTCATCGGAAGCCAGCTGGGAAGGTCGCGAATGGCGATCACGTGACTCCTGGGTCACGCCCTCCCTCTTACATACATGCCGGTTGCCAAGCGTCCGAATTTTGATGACGTGATCAGGGGGCGCTGCAACGGTCGTTAAGTATGAAAAATGGTCGTAAGTCACTTTTGTCAGTGCCGTCGTAACTTCGAACAGTCACTAAGCGAGGGTTGGTTTTGGTGGTAGGTGATCTCAGATCCGCCCTAGAGAATCCTCAAGATCACTATCAACCTGTCCTTCCTGAACAAAGATCCACCTCCAAAAAGGTGAAGGCAGGTCACTTCAACCCTGACAGATATGGATCCAGAATAACAGAGTGGGAAGGGACCCTGGAGGTCTTCTAGTCCAACCCCCTTCTCAGGCAGGAGACCCTAGCCCTAGACCATTCCAGTCAAGTGGCAGTCCAGTCTCTTCTTGAAAACCTCCAGTGATGGAGCACCCACAACTTCTGAAGGCAAACCGTTCCACTGAATAAGGAATAATAGAGTTGGAAGGGACCCTGGAGGTCTTCTAGTCCAGCCCCCTGCTCAGGCAGCAGACCCTTAGAGAATCATAGAACAGAGTTGGAAGGGACCCTGGAGGTCTTCTAGTCCAGCCCCCTGCTCAGGCAGGAGACCCTCACAGAATTATAGAACAAAGTTGGAAGGGACCTTGGAGGTCTTCTAGTCCAGCCCCCTGCTCAAGCAGCAGACCCTTAGAGAATCATAGAACAGAGTTGGAAGGGACCCTGGAGGTCTTCTAGTCCAGCCCCCTGCTCAGGCAGGAGACCCTTACAGAATCATAGAACAGAGTTGGAAGGGACCCTGGAGGTCTTCTAGTCCAGCCCCCTGCTCAAGCAGCAGACCCTTACAGAATCATAGAACAGAGTTGGAAGGGACCCTGGAGGTCTTCTAGTCCAGCCCCCTGCTCAGGCAGGAGACCCTTACAGAATTATAGAACAAAGTTGGAAGGGACCTTGGAGGTCATCTAGTCCAGCCCCCTGCTCAGGTAGGAGACACTATCCCATTCCAGGCAAACGGCTGTCCAGTCTCTTCTTGAAAACCTCCAGAGATGAGTTTATCTTAGTTTCTTTTTTTTTTTTTTCTTTCATCTTAACAATGAATCCCTCCGTTACAGGCAGTCCTCAGCTTAACGACCACAGTCGAGCCTCACATATATGTTGCCAAGTGAGGCCTTTGTTAAGTCAGTCTTGCCCCATTTTTTATGACTTTTCTCGCCACCTTTGTTCTGTGAATCCCCGCCGCGGTTAAATTAGTCACCCGCCTCTTCAACCAATCCGCCTTTCCCCATTGTCAGTGGGTCGCAAAAGGGGATCACATCACCCCGGAGACACTGCAAACCGTCATACGTAGGAACCGGCTGCCGAGCATCCGAATGTAAATCACGTCACCACTGGGGAGGCTGCAACGGTCGTTAGGGGTGAAAGACGGTCCTAAATTCACATTTTTCCAGTTCCGTCGTAACTTTGAACTTTCGCTAAGCGGACTGCTGCAAGTTGAGGACCGGCTGTCTATCTTCCTGGTTTAAGACACCCCCCAAGTCTTGCATCTTAGGAAAACACCCTCTGATCTCTGGACCGTGTCGGTTACACCTTGCAGGACTCTAGATCAGCAGGAAAAAAACAAACAAACACGGATACATTTAAACGGTGCCAGCGATAAGACCTGTAATAAAATAAAATTATATATATATATATATATATATATATTCAGTCATTAAGGAGATATATATATATATATATATGGCATCTCTGCCCTGTGACGTTACTAGCTGGCATCATCTCATTCCGAGGAGATCCTGCCTTCATCCACAGCTCCCTCTCTTTGGATTTACGTTTTTAAAGCCATTAACGTATCATTTCCTCTCTCTCCATTCCCCCCTGTATATATATATATATGTGTGTGTGTGTGTGTGTGTGTGTGTAAAAAAAAAATCAAAGGCTGGCCAGGAGAAAGGAGGTGCTTCCATAGAGAACACACAAGGCAGTTTCTCCTCCCCTCCAAAAAAATAAAATAAAAATAAAATAAATCCAAGACAGCTCCGATCAAGTTCAGATCCAACTGGGATGCCTTCAATCTTGACCTTGAAGACCGGACTTCGCCACTAAGCGAGACAAGAGACGCACCTCGGCTTCCCGAGACCTCTTAGGTACGTGCATTTTTTGCCTCGCCTGCTTTTCTAGGGGGGGGGGGAGAGGAACCTGGGAACTTTGCAAAAAAAACAACAACAAATAAAATAGTTATCTGAACAGATCACAGAGCAGGTGAGGAAGGGATAGAAGTTAAATTAATCGGAAGCCAGTTTTAAACAGAGCCTGTCGGTCACTCACTTTTTTGGGGTTCGGGAGTTTTGCCAAAGGGATAGAGGGGGGAGATGTGTTTGCCATTTGGCAGAGTGGACTTTGAAATTGCAATCTTTATCGTTGCATTAATCTTCGGAAAGAGACAAGCAGGGCGTCGGGAGGCAGAGAGGAAAGCTTCAGAGATGCTTTGAAAACGATCAGGAAGGAACAATCTGGAGAGGGGAACCCCGTTTTCGCCAACATAAGGAGGTGCAAAGGAACGGGGGAACAGCTGACTCTCTCCTGCTTTAATTAGCCAGAATATATATATGGTTAATTTCCCGAAAAGAATATTCAAAACAGCGGGTCAAAAGGATTATTAGGAAATATTCGAAGGAGCATCCTTGAACTGGATCCACGGGGAGATTTTTCCTGTCCCGAACCAGTTTCAAACCAGATGCGAGCAAAACTTCCTCGACATCCGAAGCGTTTTTCCAACAGCATCCGAAATAATTTTGGGAAACACAATATTTTATCTCTCTTATTTTCCCCCTAAGATGTTTTTAGTCCCTTAAATTCATTCCAAGAATCTAGTTCCATAGTGGCATTTTAAAGGAATTTCTCTATGTTATTATTTTGAAGCATACATTATTTTAAGGTAGGTACATTTTTATGGCGTGCATGTTATTCATTTACATCATATCCATGTTCAAGGGATGCATGTTTTAAGACATATACATATCATTTTTTAAAAGTATACACATGTTTAAGATATGCACATTTTAAGACAGGCACGTGCTATTATTTTTTAAAGTGTACACATATTTAAAGGTGTATTGTTTTTTTGACTCCAGTAAATATTTGACTTTGACATACTTGAAGAATGTACATTTTTAAGATGCTCAAGTTATTATTTTTACGTATACACATGTTTAAAGAATGCACATGTATTATTCTTATACATAAAGATCTGCACATTTTAAGACATGCACATGTTATGTTTTAAGGATGCACATGTTTAAGGCATGGACATATTTAAGGCATACATGTTATTTTTTTAAGTAACACATTTAAGATATGCACATTTTAAGATATGTACCTGTTATTGTTTTCTTTAAAGAATGCACATACAGGTATTTAAGATATGCACATTTTTAAGGCATGCATGTTATTTTTTTAAAAAAATTATACACATGTTTAAGATATGCACATTTTTAAGGCATGAGTGTGTTTATTGTTTTTTTAAGGTAGCTGAAGAACAGGGTCTGAAAGGCTGGTATAAAACAGGATCTCTGTTTGAGATTTGAATCCAGCAGATTCTTGATCAGACGTCTCCTGAGCGTCTACAGAGTGCTGAAAGAAGACAGAGCAATTAAGTTAATTTTTTCTCAACCTTAGCAACTTTAAGAGGTGTGGACTTCAACGCCCAGAATTCCCCAGCCAGCTAAGGTTGAGAAAAACAGAATTAATTAGTAGAAGGTTCATTAAAGATTCATTAAAGAGACAAACGCTTCTGACACAATTGGAGGGGCAACCGCCAAAGAAGGCTAGCAACGTTCATCGGATGTGAAGCCACCAGCTAGGTTTATTCAGACATCCGTCAGCTGGGCAAGCCTTGTTTCTCCCTGAAATAGATCAGAAAGTGCAAAAAAGAGAAAGCTGGTTAAACCCAGAATCATTATTAGCTACAATAAACCAGGAGAGAGAGAAAGAGGTAGAGAAGGTTTATCTGAAGACTCTTCTCGTTTTCTCCTTTGTGATAAGACAGGTTAAAACAGCAGGAAGGAAGGAAGGAAGGAAGGAAGGAAGGAAGGAAGGAAGGAAGGAAGGAAGGAAGGAAGGGAGGGAAGGAGGGAGGGAGGGAGGAAGGAAGGAAGGAAAAAGGGAGGGAGGAAGGAAGGAAGGAAGGAAGGAAGGAAGAAAGAAAAAGGGAAGGAGGAAGAAGGAGGAGGAAGCAGAAGGAAGGAAGAAGGAGGGAGGGGGAGATGGGGATAAGGAAAGTAAGAAGCAAGAAGAAAAAGGGAGGTAGGGTAGGGAGGGGGAGGGAGGAGGAAGGAAGAAAAAAGGGGGGTAAAGGGAGGAGGAGGAAGGAAGGAAAGACATAAAAAAGAAAAAGATCAAGGAGGGGAGGAACAAGAGGAGGAAAAAAGAAAAAGGGAGGAAGCAAAGAAGGAAGAAGGACGAGGGAGGGAGGGGGGAGAAGGGGGGAGAAGGAAGGAAGAAAAGGGAGTGCGGAGAGGAGGAAGTAAGGAATGAAGGCAGGAAGAAACAGTGAGGGAGGAAGTAAGTAGAGGAAAGAAAGAAAAAGAAAAAGAATCAAGATGGAGGGAAACAAGGAAGAGGAAAAAAGGAAAAGGGAGAAGCAAAGAAGAGCAGAGGGAGGGAGGATGGAGGGAGGGGGGAAGAAGGAAGGACGAACAAGGGAGGGAGGGATGAGAAGGAAGGAAGAAAAAAGGAGGGAGGGAGGAAGGAAGAAGGAAAGAAAGAAAGAAGAAAGAAATCATAAAGAAGGAGGGAGGGCAACAAGGATGAGAGGAAAAAAGGAAAAAAGGGAGGAGGAAAGAAGGAACGGAGGGGGGGGGAGGAAGTAGGAATGAAGGAAGGAAAAAGGGAGGGAGGGAGGGAGGAAGGAAGGAAGAAAAAAGGGAGGGAGGGAGGAAGGAAGGAAGAAAGAAAAAAGAAAAAGAAATCAAAGAAGGAGGGAGGGAACAAGGAAGGAAGGAAAAAAGGAAAAAAGGGAGGAAGGAAAGAAGGAACGGAGGGAGGGAGGGAGCGAGGGAGGAATTCCTGAGAGGGCTTTTCTCTTAACAAATGTGTTTTTTCTCGCGCTAATTTATGCTGGAGTAAGGAGAGCAGAGCGAAGATTTAAAAAGCATTGAAATTATATGCGGGGGTTTATATACAAAAGAAAGGGTAAGATTCGTAAATCCATAAGGAATCCATGGGGAATTCAGGAAAAAGAACTTTAGACTGACGGGATTCAAAGGGCTTCGCTTACTCTGTAGTGGGAGACCCTTGAACAATAAAATAAGTAAGAAGTAAAAAAAAACCCCATTCGGACCAGAAATATGAACCACAATTTGCTCAAACGCTTTTATTTGCCCCTTTGATAAATGTTGACTATGCAGAGTCCTGGTATGAGTGGTCCTCAACTTACGACGACCATTGAGGCCAAAATTTCAGTCGTTAAGTGAACCATTCTTTGGCCAACGGTGGCTCAGCTACAGTTGAGGATATCCAAGAAAGACGAGTTTCTCATCTCTCTAGGAGGCTGGCTTAAATTCCAGACTACAGGTAGTCCTCGACTTACGACGACTCATTTAGTGACCGTTCGAAGTCACCAGGGCCCTGAAAAAAGTGACCTATGGCTGCTTTTCACGCTTACGACCGTTGCAGCACCCCCGCGGTCACGTGATCAAAATTCGTTCTCTTGGCGACTTGACTCACATTTAACGACGGTCGCAGTGTCCCCGGGGTCACGTGATCCCCTTTGGCAAACTTCTGATGCGCTAAGTCAGTGGGGGGAGCCCGATTTGGTTAGCAACTTCAGCGAGTTGCTTAACCGATGTGACAAGAAAGGTCGTAAAACGGGGCCAAACTCATTTAACAAATGTCTCGCTTAGCGAGGGAAATTTTCGGCTC
>JALGBA010003544.1:0-15140 GCA_023970755.1 Azemiops feae
GGCCCAAGGGCTGCAGAACAGGCACAGAAGAAAGAAACCTGCTTCAAAACACTTAAACCGAGTTAAAAAGGCCTATGATGGCCTAAGTGCTAATGCTATGGGACAGAAAGCAGTGCCCTACAGTGGACAAGGCAGGAATAGCAGCCACACAAGGAAATAAACCTTACCCCAAAGAGGGCAAAAAAGTCAGGCTTTCCTAACATATCACAAACTGTGTTGGTCATTTTGGGGGCAAAGTCATCAGAATGCAGCCTTACGTCTACCTAACTCTTTTCTAACCCCAAAATGGGTCAAAAGTCAGGCCGTAGTCTTTCTTTACCCAAAAGAGGGCAGAAAAGTCAGGCTTTCCCAAGATATGAAAGACTGTTTTTGTTATTTTAGGGGGTAAAGTCATCAGAATGGCAGCCTTGGGTTCACCGTACTCTATCTAAACCCCAAATGGTCAAACTAAGGCCCTATTCTTTCCGTACTCAAAAGAGGGCAAAAAGTCCCTAAGGAGGCGGCTGGATGGCCGGCAGGAAGAGACTGATGGGTCAGCTGATTGGTGCTCCTGCCGGGAGCTGGAGGTGAACTGAAGAAAAGGGAGGGGGGAGAGAGGAGAGGGTATAAAAGAAAGTGGTTTGGGTGGGGAAAGGGGAAAAAAGACACCAGGAAAGGTTTAATCGCTTTAAACAAATGTAATTAGTTTTACCCCCTTTAATTCAGTCTGTCTGTGGCTTTTACAAAGTTTTCTTGAAAGTAAACAGGCTTAATTAAAAGCTAAAGCTTGTCGCAATTGCCGGAACCTTCCAGAACAGATTTCCAACATTGTGACACGTGACACGCCTGAGGCAGTTAAAGAGAAAAAAAACAGACTTTCTGTTTCTTTATTTTCTTGCATTGCACTTGATTTCTGTGTCTTTAAGGGTACAGGGAAGGAATTGGGGTGTGTTTGTGTGCACGTGGAAGAGCTCAGAAGGGCAAACCAGCTAACTCAGGAGTCTACAGACTTAGCAACTTTAAGACCTGTGGACTTCAACTCCCAGAATTCCTCAACCAGCCATGAGGGCTGAGGAATCCTGGGAGTTGAAGTCCACAAGTCTTAAAAGTGCCAGGTTTGAAGACCCCTGAACTAGCTGGTAGTGGTGCATATTAATAAACATGGATAAATTCATCATACATTTATCAGTGCAAAGAAAAGTAATTCAGTAAAGGAACAAAAGAGCATAGCCTGAGGGCATGCAAAGAGTGCCCTCCTGTGGTTATTTTGGCCATAGCGGCCAGAAAGGGACTACAAAGACCATCTATAGCACAGGGCTTGCAAACGGTGCCTTCCTGTGGTTATTTTGGCCATTAGCGGATGACGGGACTACAAAGACATTATAGCACAGGGCATGAAAAGGGTGCCCTACTGTTGGTTATTTGATGTTATAGCAGCCTCTGAAAGGACTACAGCGACATATATAACACAGGGACGCAACGACTGCGCTACTGTGGTGTTTTGGAATAGCAGCCACCCAAGGAGATAAAACTTACCCCAAAGTGGGCAAAAAAGTCAGGCTTTCCTAAAAGTGGTTGGTCACTGCGTTGGTATTTGGGGACAAAGTCATCAGAATGCGGCATTACCTCGACCTAATCTATCCTCCTAACGCAAAATGGGTCAAAAGTCCAGGCGTAGTCTATCGTACCAAAAGAGGCAAAAAAGTCAGGCTTCCAAGGTGAAACTACTGTTTTTCTTTGGGGGGGGCAAAGCATAAGAATGCAGCTTTACGTCGACCTAACTGTTTCCTACCGCAAAGTGGGTCAAAAGTCAGGCCGTAGTCTTACTTACCATAGAGGGCAAAAAGTCAGCTTTCCCAAGGTATGAAAGATATATGTTGGTTATTCGGGGGCAACGCATCAGAATGACTTTATTATTATTATTTACATTATTAGACGCCTTGATATTAATCATAATAGAGCAACGGGAGGCCAAGGGCTGCAGAACAGGCACAGAAGAAGGAAAACCTGCTTACAAAAACACTTTAAACGAGTTATAAAAAGGCAGATGATGGCTAAGTTGCTAATGCTAAGGGACAGAAAGCAGTGCCTCAGTGGACAAGCAGGAATAGCAGCCACACAAGGAATAAACCTTACCCAAAGAGGGCCAAAAAAAGGCCAGGCTTTCCTAACATATCACAAACTGTGTTGGTCATTTTGGGGGCAAACATAGAATGCCGCATTTACGTAGAACAAACTTTTTCTAACCCCCCAAAACTGGTCAAAAGTCAGGCCGTAGTCTTTCTTTACCCAAAAGAGGGCAGAAAAGTCAGGCTTTCCCAAGATATGAAAGATTATTTTGTTATTTTAGGGGCAAAGTCATAGGAATGCAGCCTTAGGCACCTTACTCTATTCTACCCAAAATGGGTCAAACCTAAGGCCCTAAGTCTTTCTACCCAAAGAGGGCAAAAAAAGTCCTAAGGAGGGCAGGCTGGATGCCGGCCAGGCGAGGATGATGGGTCCAGCTGATGGTGATCTGCGGAGCTGGAGGTGAACTGAAGAAAAGGGAGGGGTATGAGAGGAGAGGGTATAAAGAACGTGGTTTGGCGTGGGGAAAGGGAAAAAAAGAACCAGCGAGGTTTAAACGCTTTAAAACAATGTAATTAGTTTACCCCTTTTAATCAGTCTGTCTGTGGCTTTTACAAAGTTTTCTCTGCCAAGTAAACAGTCTTATTAAAGCTAAAGCTTTTGGCAATTGCCGGAACCTTCCAGGAACCTTCCAGAACAGATGCGCAACATCTTGGGACACGGGACTCGCCTTGAGGCAGTTAAAGAGAAAAAAACGGAGTTCTGTTTCTTTATTTTCATTGCATTGCACTTGATTCGTGTCTTTAGGGTACAGGGACGGGATTGGGGTTGTTTGTGTTCACGTGAAGAGCTCAGAAGTGACAAACCAGCTAATCAGGAGTCTTAGATTAGCAACTTTAAGACCTGTGGACTTCAACTCCACAGAATTCCTCAACCAGCCAGAGGGCTGAGGAATCCTGGGAGTTGACGCCACAAGTCTTAAAAGTGCCAAGTTTGAAGACAACTGAAAATAGCTGCTGGTAGTGGTGCATATTAATAAACATGGATAAATCTATCATACAGTTATCAGTGCAAAGAAAATTAATTCAGTAAAGGAAACAAAAGAGCATAGCATGTTGGCATGCAAAGAGTGCCCTCCTGTGGTTATTTGGCATAGCGGGCAGAAGGGACACAAGACTAACTATAGCTACAGGGCTTGCAAACGGTGCATTTCCTGTGGTTAGTTTGGTTGGCCATAGCGCCTGACAGGGGACTACCAAGACCATCTATAGCAAGGGCATAAAAAGGGTGCCCTACTGTGGTTATTTGTATAGCACCATGAACGGGACTACAGCGACATATATAACACAGGGCACGCAAAGACCTGCGTCTTGTGTTCTTTGGCTAATAGCAGCACCCAAGGAATTAAACCTTACCACAAAGTAGGGCAAAAAAATCAGGCTTCCTAAAAATGTGTTGGTCAATGCGTGGTCATTTTGGGGACAAAGTCATCAGAAATGCGGCATTACCTCGACCTAACTTCCTCTAACCGCAAAATGGGTCAAAAGTCAGGCCGTAGTCTATCCTTACCAAAAGGACGGCAAAAACGTCAGGCTTCCAGACGTGCAAGACTATGTTTGTTATTTGGGGGAGGGGGGGCAAAGTCATCAGAAATGGAGCTGACGTCGACCTAACTGTTTGTCCTAACCGCAAAGTGGTCAAAAGTCAGGCGTTTAGTCTCTCTTAACCATAGAGGCAAAAATGTCAGGCTTTCCAAG
Source organism: Azemiops feae (assembly GCA_023970755.1). Lineage (NCBI taxonomy): Eukaryota > Metazoa > Chordata > Lepidosauria > Squamata > Viperidae > Azemiops > Azemiops feae. The sequence goes on from JALGBA010003544.1 coordinate 3,804, forward strand.
GTATGAAAGACTATGGTGGTTATTGGGGGGCAACGTTCTCAGAAGACTTTATTATTATTATTACATATTAGAAGGCCTGATCTTAATCAGAATAGAAGCAACGGGAGGCCAAGGGCTGCCAGAACAGGAACAGAGAAGGAAACCTGCATTCTAAAAACTTAACGAGTTAAAAGGCCTAATTATGAGGCTAAGTCCTAATGATATGGACAGAAAGCAGATGCCCTCAGTGGACAAGGCAGGAATAGCAGCCCAACAAGGAAAAACCTTACCCCAAAGAGGGCAAAAAGGCGGCTTTCCTAAACATATCACAACACTGTGATTGGTCATTTTGGGGGCAAAGTCATCAGAATGGCAGCCTCTACGTGACATAACCCTTTTTCTAACCCCAAAATGGGTCAAAAGTCAGGCCGGGCTTTCTTTACCCAAAGGAGGGCAGAAAAGTCAGCTTTCCCAAGATATTGAAAGACTTATTTTTGTTATTTAGGGCAAAAAGTCATCAGAATGCAGCCTTAGGTTCACATACTCTATTCCAACCCAAAATGGTCAACCTAAGGCCCTAGTCTTTCCTTACCAAAAGGGCAAAAAAAGTCCCTAAGGAGGCGGCTGGATGCCCGGAGGAGAGACTGACTGGGTCCAGCTGATTGGTGCTCTGCCGGGAGTGGAGAGTGAAATGAAGAAAAGGGATGGGGGAGAGAGGAGGGGTAAAAAGAACGTGGTTTGGGTGGGGAAAGGGGAAAAAGGAAAAAAAGACACCAGAAAGGTTAACGCCTTTAAACAAATGTAATTAGTTTTACCCTTTTTAATTCAGTCGTCTGTGGCTTTTAACAGTTTTCTTTGAAAGTAAACAGGTTTAATTAAAAGCTAAAGCTTTCGCTAATTGCCGGAACCTTCCAGAACACTTGCAGAACAGATTTGCAAACCATTGTGACCGTGAACGCGCCTCTGAGGCAGTTAAAGAGAAAAAAAACGGAGTTTCTGTTTCTTATTTCTGCATTGCACTGATTTCTTGTCTTTAAGGGTAAGGAAGGATTGGGGTGTTGTTTGTGTGCACGTGGAAGAGCTCAGAAGGGAGCAAACCCGCCCACTCAGAGTCTACAGACTAGCAACTGTAAGACCTGGGGACTTCAACTCCCAGACTTCCTCAACAGCAGGAGGGTTGAGGAATCCTGGAGTTGAAGTACAAATGTCTTAAAAGTGCCAAGTTGAAGGACCCCTGAAACTAGCTGGTAGTGGGCATCTTAATAAACATGGATAAACTTTATCATACATTTTATCAGTGGCAAGGAAAAGTAATTCAGTAAGGAACAAACGAGCATAGCCATGAGGGCATGCAAAGAGGGCCCTCTGGGGTATTCTGGCCATAGCGGCCAAAAGGCGGACTCAAAGGACATCTATAGCACAGAGGCCTTGCAAAACGGTTGTTCCTGTGGTTATTTTGGCATAGCGGGGCCTGACAGGGGACTACAAAGACCATCTCTAGCACAGGGCAGAAAAAGGGTTGCCTACTGTGGTTATTTATGTATAGCAGACCTGAAAGGGACTACAGCGAACCATATATAAACAGGGCGCGTGAAAGATCTGGCTCCGGTGGTTCTTTTGGACTAGCTAGCCAATCAAGGAAAATAAACTTACCCAAAGAGGGCAAAAAAAGTCAGGCTTTCCTAAAATGTGTTTGGTCACTGCGTGGTCATTTTGGGGAAAAAGTCATCAGACTGGGCATTACCTCGACCTACTCTCCTCTAACCGCAAAATGTGTCAAAAGTAGGCAGTCAGTCTATGCTTAACCAAAAGAGGGCAAAAAGTCAGCTTCCAAGAAGTAGAAAGACTACGTTTTGTATTTGGGGAGGGGGCGAAAGTCATCAGAATGCAGCCTTAAGTCGACCTAACTGTTTCCTAAACCGGCCAAAGTGGGTCAAAAGTCAGGCCGCGTCTCTCCTACCCTAGAGGGCAAAAAGTCAGGCTTTCCAAGGTATGCAGAATATGTATGGTTATCTTGGGGTGGCAAAGTCATCAGAATGACTTTATTAATTATTAACCATTTATTAGCAGCCTTGATATTAATCATAATAGAGCAACGGCGAGGACCAAGGGCTGCAGACAGGCACAGAAGAAGGAAACATGCTTCAAAACACTTCAAACCGAAGTAAAAAAGGCCAATGATGGCCTAAAGTGCTAATGCTATTGGACAGAAAGCAGTGACTCCAGTGGACAAGGCAGGAAATAGCAGCACACAAGGAAATAAAACCTTCCCCCAAAGAGGGCAAAAAAGTCAAGGCTTTTCCTAACATATCACAAAACTGTGTGTCATTTTGGGGGCAAAGCATCACGATTGCAGCCTCGTAGACCCATACTCTTTTCATAACCCCAAAATGGGTAAAAAAGTCAGGCCGAGTCCTTTCTTTACCCAAAAGAGGCGAAAAAGGTTCCCCAGGCTTTCCCAAGATATGAAAAGACATTTTGTATTTGGGGAAAAGTCATCAGAATGCAGCCTTAGTTCCCCTACTCTATTATAACCTCAAAAATGGGTCAAACTAAGGCACTGTCTTCCTTACCCAAAAGAGGGCAAACAAAAGTCACTAGGAGGCGGGCTGGATGCCGGCAGAGAGACGATGGGTCCAGCTGATTGGTGCTCCTGCCGGAGCTGGAGGTTTAACTGGAAGAAAAAGGAGGGGGGAGAGAGGAGAGAGGGTATAAAAGAACGTGGTTGGTTGGAAGGAAAAGGGAAAAAAGACACCAGGAAAGGTTAATCGCTTTAACACATGTAACTAGTTTTACCCCCTTTATTCAGTCTGTTGCGGGCTTTGACAAGTCTTCCTTGAAAGTAAAACAGGCTTAATTAAAAGCTAAAGCTTTTCGCCATTGCGGAAACCTTCAGAAACCTTCGAACAAAAATTTGCAACATTTGTGACACGTGACACGCCTGAGAGTTAAAGAGAAAAAAACGGAGTTCTGTTTCTTATTTTCTTGCATTGCACTTGATTTCTGTGTCTGCTTAAGGGTACAGGGAAGGATTGGGGTGGGTGTTGTGTGCACGTGGAAGAGCTCAGAAGGGCATAAACAGCAACCTCAGGGAGTCTACAGACTTAGCACTTTAAGACCTGTGGACTCAACTCCCAGAATTACTCAAACCAGCCATCTGAGGGCTGAGGAACCTTGGAGTTGAAGTCACAAGTCTAACGTGCCAAGTTTTGAAGACCCCTCGAACTAGTGGTAGTGTGCATATTAATAAAACATGGAAATAAATTATAATACAAATTTATCAGTGCAAAGGAAAAGTAGTCAGTAAAGGAACAAAAGTGCCTAGCATGAGGGCATGCAAAGGAGTGCCCTACTGGGTTATTTTGGCACAAGCGCGCCAGAAAGGGACTACAAAGACCATATAGAACAGGGCTTGCAAAAACGGTGCCTTTCCTGTGGTTATTTTGGCCATAGCGTCCTGGACAGGGACTACAAAGACCATCTATAGCACAGGGATGAAAAGGTCCATACTGTGGTATTTATGTATAGCAGCAGGAACAGGGAATACAGCGACCATATAAAAAAGGGAGCGTAAATGACGCGCTCCTGTGGTGCTTTGGAATAGCAGCAACAAGGAAATAAACTTACCCCAAAGAGGCAAAAAAAGTCCGGCTTTCCTAAAATGTGTTGGTCACTGCGTGGTCATTTTGGGACTAAAGTCATCGAATGCGGCCATTACCTGACCTAACTCTCCGTAACCGCACAATGGTTCAAAAGTCAGGCCGTAGTCTTCCTTACCCGAAAGAGGGCAAAAAATCAGGCTTCCAAAGAAGTGAAAGAACATGTTTGTATTTGGGGGGGGGCAAAAGTCATCAGAATGCAGCCTTACGTGACCTAACTGTTTCCTAACCGCAAAAGTGGGTTCAAAGTCAGGCCGTAGTCTCTCCTTACCATAGAGTGCAAAAATGTCAGGCTCTCCTAAGGTATGAAAGACTATGGGTTATTGGGGGGCAAAGTCATCAGAATGGGCTGATTCTGATTATACATTATTAGAATGCCTTGATAATTAATATAATAGAGCAAAGGGAGGACCAAGGGCTCAGAAACGCACAGATGAAGGAAACCTGCTTCAAAACACTTAAAACGAGTTAAAAATGCCTATGATGGCCCTAAGTGCTAATGCTATGGGACAGCAAAGAGTGCCCTCAGTGGACAAGGCAGGAATGCAGCCACACAAGGAAAGAAACCTTACCCCAAAGCGGGCAAAAAGTCAGGCTTTCCTAACATATCACAAACTGTGTGGGTCCATTTAGGGGCAAAGTTAGCAGAAATGCAGTCTTCAGTTGACCTAACTCTTTTCTAATCCCAAAATGGGTCAAAAGTCAGGAGTATAGTCTTTTCTTTACCCAAAAAGAGGGCAGAAAAGTCAGGTTTCCCAAGATATGAAAGACTATTTTGTTTATTTTAGGGGCAAAGTCATCAGAATGCACAGCCTTAGGTCACCTTACTCTATTCTAACCACAAAATGGGTTTTAAACCAAAGGCCATAGTCTTCCTTAACCAAAAGAGGGCAAAAAAGTCCCTAAGGAGGCTGACTGGATTGCGGCAGAGAGACTGATTGGGTCAGCTGATTGGTGCTCCGCGGGAGCTGGAGGGTGAACGAAGAAAAGGGGGGGGGAGAGAGGAGCGGGTATAAAAGAACGTGGTTTGGGTGGGGAAAGGGGAAAAAAAAGACACCAGGAAATGTTTTTAAACGCTTAAACAAATGTAACTAGTTTTACCCGTTAATTCAGTCTGTCTGTGGCTTTTACAAAGTTTTCTTTGAAGTAAACAGGCTTAATTCAAAGCTAAAGCTTTTCGCCAATTGCCGGAACCTTCAGAACCTTCCAGGAACAAGATTTGCAACATGTGACAGTGACACGCACTGAGGCAGTTAAAGAGAAAAAAAAACGGAGTTTCTGTTGCTTATGTTCTTGCACTTGCACTTTGATTCTGTGTCTAAGGGTACAGGAAGGGCTGGGGGTGTTTGTGTGAACGTGGAAGAGCTCGAAGGCAAAACAGCTAAACAGGAGTCTACAGAATTAGCAACTTTAAGACCCCGTGGAATTCAACTCCAGAATTCCTAACCAGCCATGAGGGCTGAGGAATCCTGGGAGTTGTTGAAGTCCACAAGTCTTTAAAAGTGCCAAGTTGAAACCCATGAACTAGCTGGTAGAGGTGATATTAATAAACATGGATAAATTTATCATTACATGTAGCAGTGCAAAGGAACGGATTCCGGTTAAAGGAACAAAAGAGCATAGCATGAGGGCATGCAAAGAGTGCCCTCCTTGGTTATTTGGCCATAGCCGGCCAGAACGGGACTACAAAGACCATCTATAGCACCAGGGCTTGCAAAACGGTGCCTTCCTGTGGTTATTTGGCCATAGCGGCCTGACAGGGACGACATAAGACCATATAAGAACAGGGCATTGAAAAGGGTTTGCCATACTGTGTATTTTAGTTGGCAGCTGAAAGGGACTACAGCGGACCAATATAACACAGGCGCGTCAGACTGCGCTCCTGTGGTTTCTTTTGGCAATAGCAGCACCCAAGGAAATAAACCTTACCCAAAAAGAAAGCTGTGGCGGGCAAAAAAAGTCAGGCTTTCCTAAATGTGTTGGTCACTGCGTTGGTTTCATTTTGGGTACAAAGTCTTAGATGCGGCCATACTCGACCTAACTCTCCTCTAAACCGCAAAATGGTCCAAAAGTCAGGCCGTAGTCTCTCCTACCCAAAAGAGGGCAAAAAAAAGTCAGGCTTCCCAAATCGTGAAAGACTAGTTTTGTTATTTGGGGGGGGGGGGGCAAAGTCATAAGAATGCAGCTTACGTGACCTAACTGTTTCTAACCGCAAAGTGGGTCAAAGTCAGGCGTCAATATAGTCTCTCTTACCCATAGGGGCAAAACTGTCAGGCTTTCTAAGTTATGAAAGGACTCTGTTGTTATTTGGGGGGCAAAAGTATAAGAATGACTTTATTATGATTATTCATTATTAGAAGCCCTTGATATTAATCATAATAGAGCAACGGGAGGCCCAAGGGCGGCAGAACAGGCACAGAAGAAGGAAACCGCCTATCAAAAAAACACTTAAACGAGTAAACAGCTATGATGGCCAAAGTGCTAATGGTATGGGACAGAAACAGTGGCCCTCCAGTGGACAAGGCAGGATAGCACAAAAAAAAAACGCCAAACAAGGAAATAAACCTACCCCAAAGAGGCAAAAAAGTCAGGTTTCCTAACCATATACAAAACGTCGTTGAGTTCATTTTGGGCCCAAGTCATCAGAATGCAGCCTTACGTCGACATAACTCTTTTCTAACCCAAATGGGTCAAAAGTCAGGCCGTAGTCTTTCTTTACCCAAAGAGGGCAGAAAAGTCAGGCTTTCCAAGATATGAAAGACTATTTGTTATTTTCAGGGGCAAAGTCATCAGAATGCAGCCTCTAGGTTCACCTTACTCTATTCTAACCCAAAATGGTGTTAAACTAAGGCCCTAGTCTTTCTTAACAAAAAGAGGGCAAAAAAGTCCCTAAGGAGGCGCTGGATACCTGGCAGGAGAGACTGATGGGTCCAGCTGATTGGTGCTCCTGCCGGGCGCTGGAGGTGTGAACTGAAAGAGAAAAGTGAGGGGGGGAGGGGAGAGAGGAGAGGTATAAAGAAAGTGGTTGGGTGGGGAAAGGGAGAAAAAAGACACCAGGAAGGTTTAAACGCTTTAACAAATGTAATTAGTTTAACCCCTTTAATTCAGTCTTCGTGCTCTACAAGTTTTCTTTGGAAAGTAAACAGGCTTAATTAGAAGCTAAGCTTTTCGCAATTGCCGGAACCTTCCCGAATCCTTTCAGAACAGATTTGCAAATTGTGACCGTGACACGCTCCTGAGGCAGTAAAGAGAAAAAAAACGGAGTTTATGTTTCATTTATGTTTTGCATTGCACTTGATTTCTGTTTTTATGGTAAGGGAGGGATTGGGGGGCTGTGTGTGCACGTGGAAGAAGCTCAGAAGGCAAACCAGCTAAATCAGGAGTATACAGACTTAGCAACTTTAAGACCTGTGGACTCAACTCCCAGAATCCCAACCAGCCATTGAGGGTGAGGAATCCTGGGAGTGAAGTCCACAAGTCTTAAAAGTGCCAAGTTTGAAGACCCCCGAACATAGCTGGTAGTGGTGAATATAATAAACATGGATAAATTTATCATACATTTATCAGTGCAAGGAAAAAGGGAATCAGTTAAAAGGACCAAAAGGAGAATAGCTGAGGGCATGCAAAGGATGTGCCCTCCTGTTGTATTTTGGCCATAGCGAGCCAGAAGAGGGACTACAAAGACCATCATAGCACAGGGCTTGCAAAACGGTGCTCGTGTGGTTATTTGGCCATAGGGCCGAACAGGGACTACAACTAGCCCATCTATAGCACAGGGCATGAAAAGGGGCATACTGTGGTTTATTTTAGGATAGCAGCCTGAAAGGGACTACAGCGACCATATATAACACAGGGCGGTAAAGACTGCGCTCCCTGTGGTTCTTTTGGAATAGCAGCCACCCAAGGAAATAAAACCTTACCCAAAGCAGGCAAAAAAAGTCAGGCTTTCCTAAAATGTGTTTGGTCAATGCGTGGTTCATTTTTGGACAAAGTCTTAGAAATGCGCTTTACCTCGACCTAACTCTTCTTAACCGCCACAATGGTCCCAAAGTAGGGGCGTAGTCTATCTTACCCAAAAGAGGGCAAAAAACGTCAGGCTTTCCAGCCGTAAAGACTATGTTGTTATTGGGGGGGGGGGGCAAAGTCATAAGAAGCAGCTTACGTGAACCTAACTGTTTCCTACACCGCAACGTTGGGCCAAAAGTCAGGGCCGTTGTAGTCTTCCACCCATAGAGGAGCAAAAATGTCAGGCATTTCCTAAGGTATTGAAAGACTATGTGGTTATTGGGGGGCAAAGTCATCAGAATGACTTTATTATTATGATTACAATATTAGAAGCCTTGATATTAATCATCTAAGAACGGGAGGACAAGGGCTGCAGAACAGGCACGAAGAGGAAACTGCTTCAAAACACTTAAACGAGTAAAAATGCCTTATGATGGCTAAGGACTAATGCTAGGGACAGAAAGCAGTGCCCCAGTGGACAAGGCAGGAATAGCAGCCACAAAGGAAATAAACCTTACCCCAAAAAGAGGGCAAAACAGTCAGGCTTTCCTAACATATCACAAACTGTGTTGGTCATTTTGGGGGCAAAGTCATCAGAATGCAGCCTTACGTCGACATAACTCTTTTCTAACCCCAAAATGGGTCAAAAGTCAGGCCGTAGTCTTTCTTTACCCAAAAGAGGGCAGAAAAGTCAAGCTTTCCCAAGATATGAAAGACTGTTTTTGTTATTTTAGGGGTAAAGTCATCAGAATGCAGCCTTAGGTTCACCTTACTCTATTCTAACCCCAAAATGGGTCAAACCTAAGGCCCTATTCTTTCCTTACCCAAAAGAGGGTAAAAAAGTCCCTAAGGAGGCGGCTGGATGCCGGCAGGAGAGACTGATTGGGTCCAGATGATTGGTGCTCCTGCCGGGAGCTGGAGGTGAACTGAAGAAAAGGGAGGGGGAGAAAGGAGAGGGTAAAAAAGAACGTGGTTTGGGTGGGGAAAGGGGAAAAAAGACACCAGGAAAGGTTTAATCGCTTTAAACAAATGTAATTAGTTTTACCCCCTTTAATTCAGTCTGTCTGTGGCTTTTACAAAGTTTTCTTTGAAAGTAAACAGGCTTAATTAAAAGCTAAAGCTTTTCGGAATTGCCGGAACCTTCCAGGACAGATTTCCAACATTGTGACACGTGACACGCCTGAGGCAGTTAAAGAGAAAAAAAACACTTTCTGTTTCTTTATTTACTTGCATTGCACTTGATTTCTGTGTCTTTAAGGGTACAGGGAAGGGATTGGGGGGTGTTTGTGTGCACGTGGAAGAGCTCAGAAGGGCAAACCAGCTAACTCAGGAGTCTACAGACTTAGCAACTTTAAGACCGGTGGACTTCAACTCCCAGAATTCCTCAACCAGCCATGAGGGCTGAGGAATCCTGGGAGTTGAAGTCCACAAGTCTTAAAAGTGCCAGGTTTGAAGACCCCTGAACTAGCTGGTAGTGGTGCATATTAATAAACATGGATAAATTCATCATACATTTATCAGTGCAAAGGAAAAGTAATTCAGTAAAGGAACAAAAGAGCATAGCCTGAGGGCATGCAAAGAGTGCCCTCCTGTGGTTATTTTGGCCATAGCGGCCAGAAAGGGACTACAAAGACCATCTATAGCACAGAGCTTGCAAACGGTGCCTTCCTGTGGTTATTTTGGCCATAGCGGCCTGACAGGGACTACAAAGACCATCTATAGCACAGGGCATGAAAAGGGTGCCCTACTGTGATTATTTTATGTATAGCAGCCTGAAAGGGACTACAGCGACCATATATAACACAGGTCACGCAAAGACTGCGCTCCTGTGGTTGTTTTGGAATAGCAGCCACCCAAGGAAATAAACCTTACCCCAAAGAGGGCAAAAAAGTCAGGCTTTCCTAACATGTGTTGGTCACTGCGTTGGTCATTTTGGGACAAAGTCATCAGAATGCGGCTAAACCTCGACCTAACTCTCCTCTAACTGCAAAATGGGTCAAAAGTCAGTCCGTAGTCTCTCCTTACCCAAAAGAGGGCAAAAAAGTCAGGCTTTCCCAAGACATGAAAGACTATGTTTGTTATTTGGGGGGGCAAAGTCATCAGAATGCAGCCTTACGTTGACCTAACTGTTTCCTAACCGCAAAGTGGGTCAAAAGTCAGGCCGTAATCTCTCCTTACCCATAGAGGGCAAAAATGTCAGGCTTTCCTAAGGTATGAAAGACTATGTTGGTTATTTGGGGGGCAAAGTCATCAGAATGACTTTATTATTATTATTACATTATTAGAAGCCTTGATATTAATCATAATAGAGCAACGGGAGGCCCAAGGGCTGCAGAACAGGCACAGAAGAATGAAACCTGCTTCAAAACACTTAAACCGAGTTAAAAAGGCCTATGATGGCCTAAGTGCTAATGCTATGGGACAGAAAGCAGTGCCCTCTAGTGGACAAGGCAGGAATAGCAGCCACACAAGGAAATAAACCTTACCCCAAAGAGGGCAAAAAAGTCCAGGCTTTCCTTAACTATCCCAAACTGTGTTGGTCATTTTGGGGGCAAGTCATCAGAATGCAGCACTTACGTAGACCTGAAACTCTTTTCCTAACGCCAAAATGGTCCAAAAGTCGGCCGTAGTCTTTCTTTAACCCAAAATAGGCAGAAAAGTCAGGCTTTCCCAAGATATGAAAGACTATTTTTGTTATTTTAGGGGCAAAGTCATCAGAATGCAGCCTTAGGTTCCCCTTACTCTATTCTAACCCCAAAATGGGTCAACCCTAAGGCCCTAGTCTTTCCTTACCCAAAAGAGGGCAAAAAAGTCCCTAAGGAGGCGGCTGGATGCCGGCAGGAGAGACTGATTGGGTCCAGCTGATTGGTGCTCCTGCCGGGAGCTGGAGGTGAACTGAAGAAAAGGGAGGGGGGAGAGAGGAGAGGGTATAAAAGAACGTGGTTTGGGGGGGGAAAGGGGAAAAAAGACACCAGGAAAGGTTTAAACGCTTTAAACAAAGGTAATTAGTTTTACCCCCTTTAATTCAGTCTGTCTGTGGCTTTTACAAAGTTTTCTTTGAAAGTAAACAGGATTAATTAAAAGCTAAAGCTTGTCGCAATTGCCGGAACCTTCCAGAACAGATTTCCAACATTGTGACACGTGACACGCCTGAGGCAGTTAAAGAGAAAAAAAACAGACTTTCTGTTTATTTTCTTGCATTGCACTTGATTTCTGTGTCTTTAAGGGTACAGGGAAGGGATTGGGGGGTGTTTGTGTGCACGTGGAAGAGCTTAGAAGGGCAAACCAGCTAACTCAGGAGTCTACAGACTTAGCAACTTTAAGACCTGTGGACTTCAACTCCCAGAATTCCTCAACCAGCCATGAGGGCTGAGGAATCCTGGGAGTTGAAGTCCACAAGTCTTAAAAGTGCCAGGTTTGAAGACCCCTGAACTAGCTGGTAGTGGTGCATATTAATAAACATGGATAAATTCATCATACATTTATCAGTGCAAAGAAAAGTAATTCAGTAAAGGAACAAAAGAGCATAGCCTGAGGGCATGCAAAGAGTGCCCTCCTGTGGTTATTTTGGCCATAGCGGCCAGAAAGGGACTACAAAGACCATCTATAGCACAGGGCTTGCAAACGGTGCCTTCCTGTGGTTATTTTGGCCATAGCGGCCTGACAGGGACTACAAAGACCATCTATAGCACAG
>JALGBA010003546.1:0-10496 GCA_023970755.1 Azemiops feae
CCTGAGCGCCCCCCCAGCCCCGGAGAAGCGCTGATCAGCCGGAAAGCGGGGCTGATCCTGGCGCTTTCCCTGAGCCCCCCCCAGCCCCGGAGAAGCGCTGATCAGCTGGAAAGCGGGCTGATCCTGGCGCTTCCCCTGAGCCCCCATAGTCCCCAAGCATTTTTTTACTCACCTGCTTTCAGCTGCACTCCCTTTTTCCTTTTGCTTCTCTGCCTTCGCCACGTGTTTGGGGTAAAAAAGAAAAAAAAAGTTCCATGAGACTTTCTAACTTCTCGCGAGAAGTTAGAAAGTCTCATGGAATTTTTTTTTTGTCTCACAAACACAGGGCGAAGGCCGAGAAGGACAGGAGGAAGGGAATGCTGCTGAAAGCAGGTGAGTAAAAGAAAACGCTTGGGGGAGGTGAGGGCATCTGGGCGGGGGCGGGGGGGACCCAGGCAATGCCTCGCGCAGCTCCGGCGGAATCTCCCCTGAAGACTGCGTGAGGCTGCCTGCCGCCCCCAAGGCCGCCGCCAATCAGCTGGAGCTGCGCGCTTTGATCCTGGGCTCTCAGTAGGACCCAGGCAACGTGCAGTTCCAGCTGACTTGGCCACAGGCCTCTGTGGTGCTGCTGCCGCTTCACCTCATCCCACTTTTACACTTTAAAAAAAATATATTTTTCAAAAATATTTTTTTAAATATTTTTTTTACATTTTTTTTTTACATGTTTTTTCAACCCGTCTTATGCGTACCACCAGCCATGTGCTCGCGTACCACTGGTGGTACGCGTACCACCGGTTGAAAAGCCCTGTAGTAGAGGATAGTACAACCATGGTAAAATCGTCGCAGGAGTTCCTACAGAGACTCAAAGCAGTGAGAATACAAGATGATGAGACCATGATCTCATTTGATGTGACATCGTTATTCACATCTATCCCACAAGAGCTGGCTGTTTCAATGATAAAAGACCTATTACAGCTAAAGGGGTTGCAAAGTCATGGTTCCCTTAAGATGGAAGACGTCATCAAACTGCTGCAATTATGTCTGAGAACACACTTCACATTCCAGGACACGATGTATGAACAAATCAAGGGCACACCGATGGGATCTCCCATCTCGGGTGTTATCGCTGAGGCGGTCCTACAGTGCCTGGAAGCTAAGGCAATGGCCGATTACCACCAAGAAGTTTGGGCCAGATATGTGGATGACACGTTCGCTATCATTAAACGGACGGAAAAAGCTGCCTTTATGGAAAGATTGAATGCGGTGTTCCCGGACATACAATTTACAGCGGAGGAGGAAGCCAATGGTAGTTTGGCCTTCCTGGGACGTATTAGTCACACGCCAAGCCAACGGCGCCCTCCACACAGCTGTATATAGGAAAGCGACCCAACCGATAGGATGCTGCATTACACGAGCAACCACCCGGCAGCCCACAAGATTGCATGCGTTCGGACGTTGTTTGCACGTATAAATACGCATTGCAGCACCAAAAAGGCCAAGCAAGCAGAGCGTGCCCACCTCCACCAGGTATGCAAGTGGAATGGCTACCCGGCCAGTTTTGTCCAAAGATATAGTAAGCGCCAGGAACCCCGTAGAGCACCAGATGACCTAGGGACAACATCCTGGACAATGATACCTTACGTCCAGGGGGTATCAGAGGCAACGGCTCGCATATTAGTGCCGCATAACATCAGTGTGGCTCACCAACCCAACCAAACACTCCGTATGAAAACGATGCGCCCTAAGGAACCACTGCCAGAGGAGGAAAAATCATCGGTTGTCTATAGGGTGCACTGCAAGGATTGCCAGTGTAATTACACGGGAGAGATGGCCAAATGGATAAAAACCAGGATCCATGAACACAAATTGGCCGTCAAAAGGCAGGAGCAGTACTCCCAAATATGGACACATATGGTCAATAATGGGCACTCGTTTGACTTCATGGGGGCAGAAGCCATCGCCCAGGATACCTCCAAAGGAGGGCACCTACTGAAGGAGGCCTGGCTCTCAGATGCAGGCTCGATTAACCGACACGTAGAATTGCCCCCGGCATACCAGACATTAAAAACACATGAGGAGCAAGCCAGGATGCGGACGGCGTTCGCAAGGGGTAGAACTAAAGAAGGCAATCGCGGATCCGGTGGCAGCGCCAGCGGACGTGCAAAGAACTTGCTCTCTTTGCCGTCCGGTTTCCCCCCGCCGGTAGACCCTGGACAGGGTCGAAAGTCGCCCTGGAGGGGCGACCACCGTGGAGGAGGGCACTCGTCGATCGCGGAGGGAGCAGCAGCTCCCTCTGCGGTCCGAGAAATCACCTTTGGGCCGACGGGGAAAAGATTGGCCAGTAACATGGCCGATCACTTAGCTGCTCCAGCCGAAAGTCACAGCAACATCTAAGCAAAAAGAACCACCGTGGAAGATCCGGGTGAGAACTTTCCTTCCCTCTTGTTAAACTATCTACTTCCCTGTTAACAGCTTTAAGAACTATTTCCCTAGTTTGAGAAGGCAGCGTTCCGATACTGGGGAAAACAGGCTTTGGAAAAATAATTATTTCTTCTTTTTTTTTGTACATATGAGCTCTTAATTCGGGTATCCTGAAAAAAATTCTTACTGTGACTCCTTTTTTTTTGGCTTGTCTATCTTTAGTTTAGGTGAAAACCTTTAGGGAGGGGGGTGGAGTGCTTTTTTCCCTCCCCCCCCCTCCTGAACAGTATTGCTTACCTCAAAAAAAAAACCTTTCTGTTCTCTGGGTGGACTCATGTGGATTGTTTTGGCTACAAGCTAGCCTGGAATTTGGCGTGAAGCCCAGAAACTTTGATACAAAGTAACTATCTTCAGCTGTACTCTCACTCCCTGATCTTGGCGTGACGCCCAGACTGGTATATCTCCTTTGGAACTTGCTCAATTTTCTACTTGTACCACGTTTGACTTCACAATATTGAATATACTTCCAAAAAATGGATTTTTCTTTTCCATTCTAGGATTATAATATAATAATTGACTGTTACTGATTGGGACTCTTGCTGTTTTTTTATTTCTGTGCTGGACTTGACTATTTGCTTTTCCCTATTTCGGTTGGGACTCTATATTTTACAATACTGAAAAAAGAGAGGATGGAATCCTATTCACAGATTAATTATGGACTTATATTAGAAAATTTTTGGGAAATGAGAGTGGAATTTAAAGAACATATTAGAGCGCTTAGGAAAAAGGTTTCAGAATTAAAAATTGAAGCTCAAATCTTGACTGACTATGATACACAATCAGATCTACAACTTAACGAGATGGATGAAATATATCCACAACTTACTGATGAGGAAGAGGATACACCCCACATGCAAATGATGGAGATTTCTGATGAGCAAAGGCAGTATTCAACTAAAACATTTACAATTGTAAAAGCAACAGGCATGGACTTCCAAATACGAGGCACTAAAAACGCTGACAATATGATAGTGCAGACAACACTGGACAAAAGAGAAGACTATGATTGGACTCAATGGTGGGAAAATGCTTATAGCCAAACACTAAGATGGGAGGAACTAGAGGCCCTACTGTGGAAACCTGCCTGGCACAAAAAGAAAGCTAGAATTAGACTTAAAAATGAGAGTTAAAATTTTATCTGATGGGTAAAAAGGGGTTTTAGAGACTTTGATTGAGCTAATACTTTTGAGATTTTTAAGGTTATTTTGGTCTGAGTCAACATTAGATCTAAATTATGGATTTGATTATGGTTTGGAATGGCAATAGGGAAAATTGGAAAATCTAAAATTAAAGGAGTCAGATTGAGATTGGTGAAATATTACTGATATTTTTACTTATAAGAATTGAACGTTAATTAGCAATGTATTAAGTGGATTAAATTGAAATAATTGAGGAACTTTTAGGGATTTGGATGGATTTATAAAAATACTTGATAGAATATATGAAATAGAATATAGTTGAGAAACATTAAAATATAATAGTTATATTATATGTTTATGATAGAAATAATTATTGTTTTATTATATTAGGCTAAAATGTAATGGTTTTAAAATACATAAAGTTATGTTCATTTACAAAATATGTATGTGAAATAGAATAATAAGAGATAGAATTTAAACAATTTATATTGTAGGAATACTCGAATTATATACTATATGTTTATGTAAGATTAAATTGAAATAGGTTAATTGAAAGTTAGTTAAGCCTGAAAACGGGTGAAAATATGATTGACAGTTTTTGTTTTTTGTTATTGTGTTGTTTTTTTCTTTTTTCTTTTTTGATTGATAAAATAGAGAGGGAACCTTTAAAGAAGTAGTTTAAATTGTATATGTATGACTGTATCTTTTGTTTTGTTCTATGGAGTGCCCTATCTCCACGATGTGTCTTAAGCACTTGGCTGTAAAACAAAATTTTTTTAATAAAACTTGTTATTGTAAAAGAAGGCAATCATCGTATGGAAAGGGAATCGGACCCACGACGAGCTGCTGGAACCAAGGAGGAGAAGAACGACGATCGGAAATAAACAGCGTGGTCCGCAAAAAGGAGAAGGAGAGGAGAGATGATCCAGCTGAACGAGTGCGTTTGTGCGCACGCATGGCCAGGCAAAAAGGAGATCCGGAGGAAATAGGGCCGGCAGGGATAGGCAACGAAGGGCCAGAACAACAGGCGGACGAACGGGACAAAAAGGGGGAGAGCGGCAATGGAGAATCACCGATGGTGCCGGATCCGGACGTGTGGCCCGGAACGATCACGGGGGGGGCAGTTGGGAGATACATCAATGGCAGTGACGTTAGGAAGGATAGGGTTGATAAGGATGAGAGGGAGTGAATCCGGGAGTGAGTCAGCAGGCAGCCCGGCTGACCAAAGGCAGACGAGGTGGAGGAATAGGACGCGGCTGTGTGGGTGCACATCCTTGCGCAAAGGGAAACTAGAAGAAATAGGGCCAGTAGGAACAGATGGTGGAAAGCTAGACAAACGGGTGGACCAATACCAACAGGAGGGGGGCGGGAATGAGAAGGCATTGAGGATGCCGGACCTAGCCGTACAACCCAAAATGCGTATGGGAGTAGGGGTGGAGAGCGCGTCAAGGGCAATGACACCAGGAAGGATAAGATCGGTAAGGAGGGGAGAGAGTGGAACTGAGGGCGAGGCAGCAGGTGGCTCAGCTGAGCGTAGGCAGATGTGGCAGAAGGACAGGATGAGGCTGTGCGTGCGCACATCCAGGCACGTAGAAAGATTGGAAGAAATAGGGCCCAGAAGAATAGATAGTAGAAGGCAAGTACAGCGGGTGGATCAACGGGATAAGAAGGAACGGGATAAAAAGGAACTGCACGGGAAGGCAGTTGGCAAACGCACCAACGGTAACAGCATTAGGAAGGACAGGATCTGCAAGGATGAGAAGGAGTGAATTCAGGAGCGAGCCGGCAGACAGCCCAGCTGATCATAGGCAGACGGGGCAGAGGGATGGGATACGGCTGTGCGCACGCACATCCAAGCGTGGAAGGAAACCGGAGCAAATAGGACTAATAGGGACAGATAGTGGAAGACAAGAACAACGGGCAGACAAACGGGATGAAAAGGAGGGGAACAGCTATGGAAAGGCATCTAGGACACCGCATCTGGATGTGCGGCCCAGAACGAGCACGGGGGAGCGGCTAGAAAGCATACCAACGGCAACAGCGCCAGGAAGGAGGAGATTGACAAGGATGGGAGGGAGAAAGGTTGTAGAACTGGAGTGCAAAAAAGAGGAGGCAGGACAATTAAGGCAATTACAGTCAGCCAGGACGGATGGCCCTATCACACGGTCAATGAGTAAGCAATTAGGCTAGCAAGGTCTATAAAAGAAATCTCCACCCCCAAAACTTCACTCTGAAGATGCTGGCAGTGGACCAGCGAAAGCTAAGTTGTTTTAATATTGTAAATAGTTGTTTTTTATTGTTTTAAACTTTTTTAACAATAAACAGCTGGTTTATATTTCTCCCGGAGATCGAGGACTGTGTTATTGAACAGATATGCCCGGGATTCGCATTTTTGCAGTCATTAAAGATATATAATATATATATATATACAGTATATATATATATTGAAGCAGTAGGCGTGAGCTTAAATGGACTCCAGAAGATGGTAGAGGACAGGAAGGCCTGGAGGAACGTTGTCCATGGGGTCGCGATGGGTCGGACACGACTTCGCAACTAACAACAACAACAAAATATATATATATATATATAAAGATATATATATATAAAATTGATTTTGTTTAACATAAACACCTTAATATTTGGTAAACAGTGTGTTGTCTGGGCTTGTATTTACAAAGTAATCACTAACAATCGGTTTTTATATTCCAAAGTCCACATAATAGCTTTGCTTGATTTCCTCTTCTTCCAATAATATTCTCTTTGCCAACCTTGAATTAATAAAATTCTTATTAATTCAATAGGTAACAATTTAAATATAATTTTTTTTCTGAAATTTCTACCAATAATAATCACATCAACATCATGCTTCTTTTCTGTCTAGTCATCTTGGTTGCCTCGTCATGAATCCTGTTTACAATTCTTATTTAAATTTGTTTTCCCTACAATGTTCAAAACATTCTTACTGGCTAAAAATTTCTCAAGGTTAATTACATTTAAGTATTTAAGTCTATTTTCATATCTTAAAAAGTAAATGAAAAAAGACACCAAAGAGAAATAAAAATAAAAAGAAAGAAGAGAGAGAGAAGAAAAAAGAGAAAAAAGGAAAAGAATATGAAAATAATATACTACTTAAAATACATATCCCTCTTAAACTAGTTTACATTTATTTCCATTTTTGTCTGTTCTTTTTACCCATAATTAAACCTATATTTAATCTTTAGATGTTCCATTTAATGAATCCAATCATCTAATCTTTTAACTCTATTCAAAACTTTTTTTTAGTTATCTATTAAAATTTTAAGATCAATTACATTTAAATAACTAAAACATTTCCTTTATATTGACCATCCCAAACATTTTTATATTTCCCCATATCAAAAAACAAACTAAAGAAAAAGAAAAAGAAAAAAAAAGAAAAAATACTATCTTACTTGGGGTATTCATCCCTCTTAAACTAAAATCTTTCTATTTCTTCAACCATATTCGAACAAGTGTTTAATTTTTAAGTATTCCCTCTGATACGCCCTGTCATCTAATTCCTCAATTCTCACTTTAGCCCTCTCCTTTTGCCAAACATCTTTCCCAATCAATCTATTCCGTTGAATCAGTCTTTCCATAATCTTATAGATGTTGTTGTAAATATAAGAAGCAAATCAAACATTATGTCTTTGTATAAAGATTTTGCCCCTTCATATTCATTGAAGATTTCTCTCATCATCTCTTGTCTCCCCATTTCTTGTAGTACTCCCAACAGCTCTGCAATCCATCTTGTCAAATCTTTTTTCTTGTCCTCAAATTTATTTTGTGGTCTTAGAATTTTCTTTTCCATGTCCAGTGTTTCTTGTAAGTTCTTCTCCACTTGAGTCTCCATCTCTAAATTTCTTTCCACTAGTTTATATTCAGTTGTCTGCTTTACATGATCTCTCTCTCTTTTTGTTTTCTGATCATTTATTTGTTGTGATGTTAAATTAAAGATGCATTCATTTAAGTTTTCAAATTCATCTTTAATTTCCTCATGGTTTGAAATTAGTGTCATTTGTAATTGTTGTAACATAATATACATTTCCTCCTGGGAAGTATTTATTTTTTCTTGATATGTTCTTTCTGCAGACCTCTGATGCTCCATAATGACCAAAAATACTTTCTCTGCCAATCGCGTTAAAGTCACAGTTTAAAAAGTATTTATAGTCCAGGAAGGTCAATTTTGTCTAAGTTTTATAGTTCTTGCTTTGTAAATAGTCCAGTGTTCTCTTTTTTTATTATTACAGCTGTTCTTTGTTTAGTTAAGGCTTTGAAGGTCACAATATCAGGTTTTTTTCCTGGGCTGTATATTTAGGGCAGTATTTTCATCCACCACTAGATGACAGCACCAGTCCATCTTTCAATTTTCAAAACAAATAAGCCTTTTATCTCCGTCAATAATCATTTGCCAGGAAACTCTTAATAAATTCCATCGATTTCACATTTTCCAGGTTTAAATCTTATATTAATTTTATTTCTGAATCTTTATTCCCCATAAATTTAATTCGCTGCTTCTGTTTAGAGAGGGGTGAAGCAACCCCCCCTCACTTTTGGAGGATTTTTTACTTCTGGGTTTTTTTCTTTTCCCCCCCAGGAAATCAGTCAGGTAGAAGAGAGAGAATCAATATTCTTACCCAGTTCAATCACGCTGTTTATGATCACGCTTAATTTAGTGCTTTTTGGCTTTGGCTGCATGTAGCTTGGGCTAGACTCATGAATGATGCTAGCCTTTCTTCTGTCGGTTTCTGGAGGGCTTTCCCCAGACATCCGGATTGACCGCTGTCTCCCACGATCATCGGGGCTTCCCTCCTTCCTTGCCACCTCTCCGGGGTGGCTTTGGGCCCATTTAGGCCAGGGTCCCCAAACGGAGAGAAATCAGCCATAGGGCACGGAGCCCCGCGATCCCTCAGCTGTTGCACTAACTGTGCAAAACCGGAAGCCTAAGGCTATGACTTTTCTGCCTGGTTTGGGGGGGAAAGCTGTTCCAGGTTTCTAAGCAACTGAAACAATCATTGGACAACATTCCAAGTCTGACATATTTAGATGGATTGACATTGGTGATGCCTTGAACTTGACCTCAGGTTTGCTAATCAAAGAAATCCACAAAATTAAAACTCTTTTCAGGCTTCCGGTTTGGTGGCGGATGTGCGGGGCGATCGCTCTCTCCGCCGTCCAGTTTTCTCCCGCCGGGGGACCCTGAAAAGGGTCGAAAGTCACCCTGGAGGGGCGACGAGCGTGAAGAGGACCCCCGACTGATTGCGGAAGGGCGGCAGCCCTTTGAACTGACGGGGAAAAGATCGGCCATTAACATGGCCCATCACTAATGCCGCTACCAGCCGAGGCCAAAATTACTACCAAGCACTTCGAAAGCACCGCGGAGGAATTGGGTGAGATCTTACCTTCTTTGTATCCCAAGTATTTTCCTGCAAAAAGCTTCTTGAAACTTCTTCCCCCTGTGAGGAAAGAGGGAAGGGAACGTCTTTTTCCCACCCTCTAAAATGGTGGCGTCTGACTCTTAGGGGAAATAAAGCCCTGAAAAGAACAACTAAGTAACTGGATTTGTATTTTCTTGATATTTGGGGACCCAAAAAGTTCCTACTTTCACGGGGACCTGTTATTTTATCTACTTGTAAAGAAGATGAAAAAGAACTTAAATTGGATAAAAACCTAGCCCGGGTTCTGAAAAGGATTCTAAATGCTATCGGGGACATCTTGTGGTGAAGCTTGGTACAGCAAGTGAATATTCTTGACAAAGAGACCGGCTTACAGCCTAGATCTGTCCTTGGTATTATCTAAGGCAGGGCTTTTCAACCGGTGGTACGCGTACCACCAGTGGTACGCGAGCACATGGCTGGTGGTACGCATAAGACGGGTTGAAAAAACATGTAAAAAAAAAATGTAAAAAAAATATTTAAAAAAATATTTTTGAAAAATATATTTTTTTTAAAGTGTAAAAGTGGAATGAGGTGAAGCGGCAGCAGCGCCGCAGAGGCCTGTGGCCAAGTCAGCTGGAACTGCACGTTGCCTGGGTCCTACTGAGAGCCCAGGATCAAAGCGCGCAGCTCCAGCTGATTGGCGGCAGCCTTGGGGGTGGCAGGCAGCCTCACGCAGTCTTCAGGGGAGATTCCGCTGGAGCTGCGTGACGCATTGCCTGCCCCCCCGCCCCCGCCCCCACCCAGATGCCCTCACCTCCCCCAAGCGCTTTTTTTACTCACCTGCTTTCAGCAGCATTCCCTTTCTCCTGTCCTTCTCGGCCTTCGCCATGTGTTTGTGAGACAAAAAAAAAATTCCATGAGACTTTCTAACTTCTCGCGAGAAGTTAGAAAGTCTCATGGAACTTTTTTTTTCTTTTTTACCCCAAACACGTGGCGAAGGCACAGAAGCAAACAAAGGCAGAGAAGCAAAAGGAGAAAGGGAGTGCAGCTGAAAGCAGGTGAGTAAAAAAATGCTTGGGGGCTATGGGGGCTCAGGGAAAGCGCCAGGATCAGCCCCGCTTTCCAGCTGATCAGCGCTTCTCCGGGGCTGTGGGGGGGGGCTCAGGGAAAGCGCCAGGATCAGCCCCGCTTTCCGGCTGATCAGCGCTTCTCCGGGGCTGTTGGGGGGGGCTCAGGGAAAGCGCCAGGATCAGCCCCGCTTTCCAGCTGATCAGCGCTTCTCCGGGGCTGTTGGGGGGGGCTCAGGGAAAGCGCCAGGATCAGCCCCGCTTTCCGGCTGATCAGCGCTTCTCTGGGGCTGTGAGGGGGGGCTCAGGGAAAGCGCCAGGATCAGCCCCGCTTTCCGGCTGATCAGCGCTTCTCTGGGGCTGTGAGGGGGGGCTCAGGGAAAGCGCCAGGATCAGCCCCGCTTTCCGGCTGATCAGCGCTTCTCCGGGGCTGT
>JALGBA010003547.1:0-14986 GCA_023970755.1 Azemiops feae
CTTTCAAAAGCCCCATCTTTTCAAAAGCCCGATCTCTAAAAAGCCTCTCTCTTCAAAAGCCTCTCTCTCTCTCTCCAAATAAAGCTTCTCACTGTCAAAGCCTCTATATCTCTCTATCCTCAAGCCCCGCTCTTTCTCAAGCCTCTCTCTATCTCTCAAAAGTTTTCTTTCAAAATCCCATCTCTCAAAATCCTTCTCTCTCTCAAAAAGGCTTTCCTCTCTCTCAAAAGCCTCTATATCTCTCTCTCTCAAAATCCTCTATATATCTCTCTCTCAAAAGCCTCCCTCTCTCTCAAAAGCCTCCCTCTCTCAAAAGCCTCTCTCTCTCTCTCAAAAGCCTCTCACTGTCAAAAGCCTCTATATCTCTCTCTCAAAAGCCTCTCTCTCTCTCTCTCTCACACACACACACACAAAAGCCTCTCTGTCTCAAACCCCCTCTCAAAAGCCTCTATTTTTCTCTCTCAAAAGCCTCTCTCTCTCAAACACTCAAAGGCCTCTCTCTCTTAAACCCCCCTCAAAAGCCTCTATGCTTCTCTCTCAAAAGCCCCTCTCTCTCAAGAGCCTCTCTCTCTCTAAAAAGCCTCTCTCTCTCAAAAGCCCTTCTATCTCTCTCTCAAAAGATTCCTTCTCAAAAGCCCCATCTCTCAAAAGGCTCTCTCTCTCTCTCTCTCTCTCTCTCAAAAGCCCCCCCTCTCTCTCAAAAAGACTTCTCTATACTCTCAAAAATTCTTCCAAAAGCTCATCTCTCAAAAAGCCTTTTCTCTCAAAAGCCTCCTCTCTCAAAGGCTTCTCATCTCTCAAAAGGTCTCATCTGTCAAAATCTCAATATCTCTCTCTCAAAAATCCTCTCTCCTCTCTCAAAAGCCCTCTCTCCTCTCTCCTCTCCCAAAGCTTCTCACTGTCAAAGCCTCTCCTCTCCAAAAGCCCCCTCTCTTCAAGTCTCTCTCTATGTATCAAAAATTATCTCTCAAAAGCCCCATCTGTCAAAAGCCTTTTTCTCTCAAAAGCCTCCCTCTCTCTCAAAAGCCTCTCTCTCTCAAAAGCCTCTCACTGTCAAAAGCCTCTCTCTAGCTCTCAAAATTTTTCTTTCAAAAGCCCCATCTCTCAAAAGCCTTTCTCTCTCTCAAAAGGCTCTCACTGTCAAAAGCCTCTATATATCTCTCTCTCAAAATCCTCTATATCTCTCTCTCTCAAAAGCCTCCCTCTGTCTCAAAAGCCTCCCTCTGTCTCAAAAGCCTCTCTTTCTCTCTCAAAAGGCTCTCACTGTCAAAAGCCTCTATATATCTCTCTCTCAAAATCCTCTCTCTCTATCTCAAAAGCCTCTATATCTCTCTCTCAAAAGCCTCTATATCTCTCTCTAAAAAGTCTGTCTCTAAAAAGCCTCTCTCTCTAAAAAGCCTCTCTCTTTCTCAAAAATTCTCTCTCAAAAGCCCCATCTCTCAAAAGCCTTTTTCTCTCAAAAGCCTCCCTCTCTCTCTCTCTCACACACACACACAAAAGCGTCTCTGTCTCAAACCCCCTCTCAAAAGCGTCTATCTTTCTCTCACAAAAGCCTCTCTCTCTCAAAC
Organism: Azemiops feae; assembly: GCA_023970755.1. Lineage (NCBI taxonomy): Eukaryota > Metazoa > Chordata > Lepidosauria > Squamata > Viperidae > Azemiops > Azemiops feae. The sequence goes on from JALGBA010003547.1 coordinate 1,569, forward strand.
ACTCAAATGCCTCTATCTCTTAAACCCCCTCAAAAGCCTCTATGCTTCTCTCTCAAAAGCCTCTCTCTCTTTCTCTCTCAAAATCCCCATCTCTCAAAATCCTTTTTCTCTCAAAAGCCTCCCTCTCTCTCAAAATCCTCTCTCTCTCAAAAGCCTCTCACTGTCAAAAGCCTCTATATATATCTCTCTCTCTCAAAAGCCTCCCTCTGTCTCAAAAGCCTCCCTCTGTCTCAAAAGCCTCTCTCTCTCTCTCAAAAGGCTCTCACTGTCAAAAGCCTCTATATATCTCTCTCAAAATCCTCTCTATCTCAAAAGCCTCTATATCTCTCTCTGAAAAGCCTCTATATCTCTCTCTAAAAAGTCTGTCTCTAAAAAGCCTCTCTCTCTAAAAAGCCTCTCTCTTTCTCAAAAATTCTCTCTCAAAAGCCCCATCTCTCAAAAGCCTCTCTCTCTCAAAAGCCTCTCACTGTCAAAAGCCTCTCTCTCTCTCTCTCTTTCAAAAGCCTCTCTCTCTCTCTCTCTCACACACACACAAAAGCGTCTCTGTCTCAAACCCCCTCTCAAAAGCGTCTATCTTTCTCTCACAAAAGCCTCTCTCTCTCAAACACTCAAAAGCCTCTATCTCTTAAACCCCCTCAAAAGCCTCTATGCTTCTCTCTCAAAAGCCTCTCTCTCTCAAGAGCCTCTCTCTCTCTAAAAAGCTTCTCTCTCTCAAAAGCCCTTCTATCTCTCTTTCAAAAGATTCCTTCTCAAAAGCCCCATCTCTCAAAATCCCCATCTCTCAAAAGCCTCTCTCTCTCTCTCTCTCAAAAGCCCCCCTCTCTCTCAAAAGCCTCTCTCTATCTCTCAAAAATTCTCTCTCAAAAGCCTCTCTCTCTCTCTCAAAAGGCTCTCACTGTCAAAAGCCTCTATATCTCTCTCTCTCAAAATCCTTTCTCTCTATCTCAAAAGCCTCTATATCTCTCTCTCAAAAGCCTCTATATCTCTCTCTCAAAAGCCTCTATATCTCTCTCTAAAAAACCTGTCTCTAAAAAGCCTCTGTCTCTAAAAAGCCTCTGTCTCTAAAAAGCCTCTCTCTTTGTCTCTCAAAAATTCTCTCTCAAAAGCCCCATCTCTCAAAAGCCTTTTTCTCTCAAAAGCCTCCCTCTCTCTCAAAAGCCCTCTCTCTGTCAAAAGCCTCTAAAAAATAATTCTCTCTCTCTCAAAAGCCTCTCTCTCTCTCACACACACACACACACACAAAGCCTCTGTCTCAAACCCCCTCTCAAAAGCCTCTATCTTTCTCTCTCAAAAGCCTCTCTCTCTCAAACAAACACTCAAAAGCCTCTCTCTCTTAAACCCCCCTCAAAAGCCTCTGTTTCTCTCTCAAAAGCCTCTCTCTCTCAAAAGCACCTCTCTCTCTCAAAAGCCTCTCTCTCTCTCAAAAGCCTCTCTCTTTAAAAAGCCTCTCTCTCTAAAAAGCCTCTCCCTAAAAAGCCTCTCTCTTTCTCTCTCAAAAATTCTCTCAAAATCCCCATCTCTCAAAATCCTTTTTCTCTCAAAAGCCTCCCTCTCTCTCAAAATCCTCTCTCTCTCAAAAGCCTCTCACTGTCAAAAGCCTCTATATATATCTCTCTCTCTCAAAAGCCTCTCTCTCACACACACACACACAAACAAAAACCTCTCTGTCTCAAGCCCCCTCTCAAAAGCTTCTATCTTTCTCTCTCAAAAGCCTCTCTCTCTCAAACAAACACTCAAAAGCCTCTCTCTCTTAAACCCCCCTCAAAAGCCTCTATGTTTCTCTCTCAAAATCCTCTCTCTCTCAAAAGCCTCCCTCTCTCAAAAGCCTCTCTCTCAAAAGCCTCTCATTGTCAAAAGCCTCTATATCTCTCTCTCTCAAAAGCCTCTCTCTCTCTCTCCTCACAAACAAAAACACACACAAAAGTCTCTCTGTCTCAAACCCCCTCTCAAAAGCCTCTATCCTTCTCTCTCAAAAGCCTGTCTCTCTCTAACACTCAAAAGCCTGTCTCTCTTAAACCCCCCTCAAAAGCCTCTATGCTTCTCTCTCAAAAGCCCCTCTCTCACAAGAGCCTCTCTCTCTCTAAAAAGCCTCTCTCTCTCAAAAGCCCTTCTATCTCTCTCTCAAAAGATTCCTTCTCAAAAGCCCCATCTCTCAAAATCCCCATCTCTCAAAAGCCTCTCTCTCAAAAGCCTCTCTCTCTCTCTCTCAAAAGCCCCCCTCTCTCTCAAAAGACTCTCTCTATCTCTCAAAAATTCTCTCTCAAAAGCTCCATCTCTCAAAAGCCATTTTCTCTCAAAAGCCTCCCTCTCTCTCAAAAGTGTCTCTCTCTCTCAAAAGCCTCTCACTGTCAAAATCCTCAATCTCTCTCTCTCTCAAAATCCTCTCTCTCTCTCAAAAGCTTCTCACTGTCAAAAGCCTCTCTCTCTCCCAAAAGCCCCCCTCTCTCAAAAGTCTCTCTCTATCTCTCAAAAGCCTCTCTCTCTCAAAAGCCTCTCACTGTCAAAAGCCTCTATATCTCTCTCTTTCAAAAGCCTCTCTCTCTCTCTCTCACACACACACAAAAGCCTCTCTATCTCAAACCCCCTCTCAAAAGCCTCTATCTTTCTCTCTCAAAAGCCACTCTCTCTCAAACACTCAAAAGCCTCTCTCTCTTAAACCCCCCTCAAAAGCCTCTATGCTTCTCTCTCAAAAGCCTCTCTCTCTCAAAAGCCCTTCTATCTCTCTCTCAAAAGTTTCCTTCTCAAATCCCCATCTCTCAAAAGCCTCTCTCTCAAAAGCCTCTCTCTCTCTCTCTCTCTCTCTCAAAAGCCCCCTCTCTCAAAAGACTCTCTCTATCTCTCAAAAATTCTCTCTCAAAAGCTCCATCTCTCAAAAGCCTTTTTCTCTCAAAAGCCTCCCTCTCTCTCAAAAGTCTCTCTCTCTCTCAAAAGCATCTCACTGTCAAAATCCTCAATCTCTCTCTCTCTCAAAATCCTCTCTCTCTCTCTCTCAAAAGCCTCTCTCTCTCTCTCAAAAGCTTCTCACTGTCAAAAGCCTCTCTCTCTCCCAAAAGCTCCCCTCTCTCAAAAGTCTCTCTCTATCTCTCAAAAAATATCTCTCAAAAGCCCCATCTGTCAAAAGCCTTTTTCTCTCAAAAGCCTCCCTCTCTCAAAAGCCTCTCTCTCTCAAAAGCCTCTCACTGTCAAAAGCCTCTCTCTATCTCTCAAAAATTTTCTTTCAAAAGCCCCATCTCTCAAAACCCTTTCTCTCTCTCAAAAGGTTCTCACTGTCAAAAGCCTCTATATCTCTCTCTCTCAAAATCCTCTATATATCTCTCTCTCAAAAGCCTCCCTCTGTCTCAAAAGCCTCCCTCTCTCTCAAAAGCCTCTCTCTCTCTCTCAAAAGGCTCTCACTGTCAAAAGCCTCTATATCTCTCTCTCAAAATCCTCTCTCTCTATCTCAAAAGCCTCTATATCTCTCTCTCAAAAGCCTCTATATCTCTCTCTAAAAAGTCTCTCTAAAAAGCCTCTTTCTCTAAAAAGCCTCTCTCTCTAAAAAGCCTCTCTCTTTGTCTCTCAAAAATTCTCTCTCAAAAGCCCCATCTCTCAAAAGCCTTTTTCTCTCAAAAGCCTCCCTCTCTCTCAAAAGCCTCTCTTTCTCAAAAGCCTCTCACTGTCAAAAGCCTCTCTCTCAAAAGCCTCTATCTCTCTCTCTCAAAAGCCTCCCTCTCTCTCAAAAGCCTCTCACTGTCAAAAGCCACTATATCTCTCTCTCAAATGACTCTCTCTCTCTCAAAAGCCTCTATGTTTCAAAACTCTCACACACACAACCCTCTCTCTCTGAAGCCTCTCTGTCAAAAACCTCTCTCTCTCACACACACACACACATAAAAGCTGCTCTCTCTCAAAAGCACCTCTCACTCTCCAAACTCTCTGTCTCTGAAAAGCCTCTTTAAAAAATGTCTCTCACTCAAATGCCTCTCTCTGCCTCTCCAAAGTTTTTTTCTCTCTCTCTAAACCCTGTCTCTCTCTCAAAAGCCTCTCTCTCTCAAGTCTCTCTCTCTCAAAAACCTCTCTCTCTCTCTCACACACACACACACAAAGCCTATCTCTCAAAAGCCACCTCTGTCAAAAGACTATCTCTTTATCTCTCAAAATCCCCTCTCCCTCTCAAAATCCTCTCTCTCAAAAGCACCTCTCTCTCTCAAAAACCCCCTCTCTCTCAAAAGCCTCTCTCTATCTCTCAAAAATTCTCTCTCAAAAGCCCCATCAATCAAAAGCCTTTTTCTCTCAAAAGCCTTTCTCTCAAAAGCCTCCCTCTCTCTCAAAAGCCTCTCTCTCTCTCTCAAAAGCCTCTCACTGTCAAAAGCCTCTATAGCTCTCTCTGAAAAGCCTCTCTCTCTGAAAATCCTCTCTCTCTCAAAAGCCTGTCTCTTTCAAAAGCCCCGCTCTCTCAAACATCACTCTCTCTAAAAAGCCTTTCTCTCTAAAAAGCCTCTCTTTCTCAAAAGCCCCCCTCTCTCTCTCTCAAAAGATTCTCTCTCAAAAGCCCCATCTTTCAAAAGCCCCATCTCTCAAAAGCCTCTCTCTCAAAAGCCTCTCTCTCTCTCTCAAAAGCTTCTCACTGTCAAAAGCCTCTATATCTCTCTCTCTCAAAAGCCCCGCTCTTTCTCAAAAGCCTCTCTCTATCTCTCAAAAGTTTTCTTTCAAAAGCCCCATCTCTCAAAAGCCTTTCTCTCTCTCAAAAGCCCCTCTCTCTCAAGAGCTTTTGAGAGAGATATATATAGAGGATTTTGAGAGAGAGAGATTGAGGATTGAGGATCTCTCAAAAGCCTCTCTCTATCTCTCAAAAATTCTCTCTCAAAAGCCTCTCTCTCTCTCTCAAAAGGCTCTCACTGTCAAAAGCCTCTATATATCTCTCTCTCAAAATCCTCTCTCTCTATCTCAAAAGCCTCTATATCTCTCTCTCAAAAGCCTCTATATCTCTCTCTAAAAAACCTGTCTCTAAAAAGCGTCTGTCTCTAAAAAGCCGCTGTCTCTAAAAAGCCTCTCTCTTTGTCTCTCAAAAATTCTCTCTCAAAAGCCCCATCTCTCAAAAGCCTTTTTCTCTCAAAAGCCTCCCTCTCTCTCAAAAGTCTCTCTCTCTCTCAAAAGCGTCTCACTGTCAAAATCCTCAATCTCTCTCTCTCAAAATCCTCTATATATATCTCTCTCAAAAGCCTCCCTCTGTCTCAAAAGCCTCTCTCTCTCCAAAAAGCCCCTCTCTCAAAAGTCTCTCTCTATCTCTCAAAAAGTATCTCTCAAAAGCCCCATCTGTCAAAAGCCTTTTTCTCTCAAAAGTCTCCCTCTCTCTCAAAAGCCTCTCTCTCTCAAAAGCCTCTCACTGTCAAAAGCCTCTCTCTATCACTCAAAATTTTTCTTTCAAAAGCCCCATCTGTCAAAAGCCTTTTTCTCTCAAAAGCCTCCCTCTCTCTCAAAAGCCTCTCTCTCAAAAGCCTCTCACTGTCAAAAGCCTCTATATATCTCTCTCAAAAGCCTCTCTCTCTCTCTCTCTCACACACACACACACACAAAAGCCTCTCTGTCTCAAACCCCCTCTCAAAAGACTCTATCTTTCTCTCTCAAAAGCCTCTCTCTCTCAAACAAACACTCAAAAGCCTCTCTCTCTTAAACCCCCCTCAAAAGCCTCTATGTTTCTCTCTCAAAATCCTCTCTCTCTCAAAAGCACCTCTCTCTCTCAAAAGCCTCTCTCTCTCTCTCAAAAGCCTCTCTCTTTAAAAAGCCTCTCTCTCTAAAAAGCCTCTCTCTAAAAAGCCTCTCTCTTTCTCTCTCAAAAATTCTCTCAAAATCCCCATCTCTCAAAAGCCTTTTTCTCTCAAAAGCCTCCCTCTCTCTCAAAATCCTCTCTCTCTCAAAATCCTCTGTCAAAAGCCTCTATATATATATCTCTCTCTCAAAAGCCTCTCTCTCTCACACACACACACACAAAAACCTCTCTGTCTCAAGCCCCCTCTCAAAAGCTTCTATCTTTCTCTCTCAAAAGCCTCTCTCTATCTCTCAAAAATTCTCTCTCAAAAGGCTCTCACTGTCAAAAGCCTCTATATATCTCTCTCTCAAAATCCTTTCTCTCTATCTCAAAAGCCTCTATATCTCTCTCTCAAAAGCCTCTATATCTCTCTCTCAAAAGCCTCTATATCTCTCTCTAAAAAACCTGTCTCTAAAAAGCCTCTGTCTCTAAAAAGCCTCTCTCTTTGTCTCTCAAAAATTCTCTCTCAAAAGCCCCATCTCTCAAAAGCCTTTTTCTCTCAAAAGCCTCCCTCTCTCTCAAAAGCCTCTCTCTCTCAAAAGCCTCTCACTGTCAAAAGCCTCTATCTCTCTCTCTCTCAAAAGCCTCTCTCTCTCTCTCATACACACACACACAAAAGCCTCTCTGTCTCAAACCCCCTCTCAAAAGACTCTATCTTTCTCTCTCAAAAGCCTCTCTCTCTCAAACAAACACTCAAAAGCCTCTCTCTCTTAAACCCCCCTCAAAAGCCTGTTTCTCTCTCAAAATCCTCTCTCTCTCAAAAGCACCTCTCTCTCTCAAAAGCCTCTCTCTCTCTCTCAAAAGCCTCTCTCTTTAAAAAGCCTCTCTCTCTAAAAAGCCTCTCTCTAAAAAGCCTCTCTCTTTCTCTCTCAAAAATTCTCTCAAAATCCCCATCTCTCAAAAGCCTTTTTCTCTCAAAAGCCTCCCTCTCTCTCAAAATCCTCTCTCTCTCAAAAGCCTCTCACTGTCAAAAGCCTCTATATATATCTCTCTCTCTCAAAAGCCTCTCTCTCACACACACACACACAAACAAAAACCTCTCTGTCTCAAGCCCCCTCTCAAAAGCTTCTATCTTTCTCTCTCAAAAGCCTCTCTCTCTCAAACAAACACTCAAAAGCCTCTCTCTCTTAAACCCCCTCAAAAGCCTCTATGTTTCTCTCTCAAAATCCTCTCTCTCTCAAAAGCACCTCTCTCTCTCAAAAGCCTCTCTCTCTCTCAAAAGCCTCTCTCTATCTCTCAAAAATTCTCTCTCAAAAGCCTCTCTCTCTCTCTCAAAAGGCTCTCACTGTCAAAAGCCTCTATATATCTCTCTCTCAAAATCCTCTCTCTCTATCTCAAAAGCCTCTATATCTCTCTCTCAAAAGCCTCTATATCTCTCTCTAAAAAACCTGTCTCTAAAAAGCGTCTGTCTCTAAAAAGCCGCTGTCTCTAAAAAGCCTCTCTCTTTGTCTCTGAAAAATTCTCTCTCAAAAGCCCCATCTCTCAAAAGCCTTTTTCTCTCAAAAGCCTCCCTCTCTCTCAAAAGCCTCTCTTTCTCAAAAGCCTCTCACTGTCAAAAGCCTCTCTCTCTCTCTCAAAAGCCTCTCTCTCTCTCTCTCACACACACACACACAAAAGCGTCTCTGTCTCAAACCCCCTCTCAAAATCGTCTATCTTTCTCTCTCAAAAGCCTCTCTCTCTCAAACACTCAAAAGCCTCTCTCTCTTAAACCCCCCTCAAAAGCCTCTATGCTTCTCTCTCAAAAGCCCCTCTCTCTCAAGAGCCTCTCTCTCTAAAAAGCCTCTCTCTCTCAAAAGTCCTTCTATCTCTCTCTCAAAAGGTTCCTTCTCAAATCCCCATCTCTCAAAAGCCTCTCTCTCAAAAGCCTCTCTCTCTCTCTCTCTCTCAAAAGCCCCCTCTCTCTCAAAAGACTCTCTCTATCTCTCAAAAATTCTCTCTCAAAAGCCTCCCTCTCTCAAAAGTCTCTCTCTCTCTCAAAAGCGTCTCACTGTCAAAATCCTCAATCTCTCTCTCTCAAAATCCTCTATATATATCTCTCTCAAAAGCCTCCCTCTGTCTCAAAAGCCTCTCTCTCTCCCAAAAGCCCCCCTCTCTCAAAAGTCTCTCTCTATCTCTCAAAAATTATCTCTCAAAAGCCCCATCTGTCAAAAGCCTTTTTCTCTCAAAAGCCTCCCTCTCTCTCAAAAGCCTCTCTCTCTCAAAAGCCTCTCACTGTCAAAAGCCTCTCTCTATCACTCAAAATTTTTCTTTCAAAAGCCCCATCTCTCAAAAGCCTTTCTCTCTCTCAAAAGGCTCTCACTGTCAAAAGCCTCTATATATCTCTCTCTCAAAATCCTCTATATATCTCTCTCTCAAAAGCCTCCCTCTGTCTCAAAAGCCTCCCTCTCTCTCAAAAGCCTCTCTCTCTCTCTCAAAAGGCTCTCACTGTCAAAAGCCTCTATATCTCTCTCTCTCAAAATCCTCTCTCTCTATCTCAAAAGCCTCTATATCTCTCTCTCAAAAGCCTCTATATCTCTCTCTAAAAAGTCTGTCTCTAAAAAGCCTCTTTCTCTAAAAAGCCTTTCTCTCTAAAAAGCCTCTCTCTTTGTCTCTCAAAAATTCTCTCTCAAAAGCCCCATCTCTCAAAAGCCTTTTTCTCTCAAAAGCCTCCCTCTCTCTCAAAAGCCTCTCTTTCTCAAAAGCCTCTCACTGTCAAAAGCCTCTCTCTCTCTCTCAAAAGCCTCTCTCTCTCTCTCACACACACACAAACACAAAAGCGTCTCTGTCTCAAACCCCCTCTCAAAAGTGTCTATCTTTCTCTCACAAAAGCCTCTCTCTCTCAAACACTCAAAAGCCTCTCTCTCTTAAACCCCCTCAAAAGGCTCTATGCTTCTCTCTCAAAAGCCTCTCTCTCTCAAGAGCCTCTCTCTCTCAAAAGCCCTTCTATCTCTCTCTCAAAAGATTCCTTCTCAAAAGCCCCATCTCTCAAAATCCCCATCTCTCAAAAGCCTCTCTCTCTCTCTCTCTCTCTCTCAAAAGCCCCCCTCTCTCTCAAAAGCCTCTCTCTATCTCTCAAAAATTCTCTCTCAAAAGCCTCTCTCTCTCTCAAAAGGCTCTCACTGTCAAAAGCCTCTATATATCTCTCTCTCAAAATCCTCTCTCTCTATCTCAAAAGCCTCTATATCTCTCTCTCAAAAGCCTCTATATCTCTCTCTAAAAAACCTGTCTCTAAAAAGCCTCTGTCTCTAAAAAGCCTCTCTCTTTCTCTCTCAAAAATTCTCTCAAAAGCCCCATCTCTCAAAAGCCTTTTTCTCTCAAAAGCCTCCCTCTCTCTCAAAATCCTCTCTCAAAATCCTCTCCATGTCAAAAGCCTCTATATCTCTCTCTCTCAAAACCCTCTATCTCTCTCACACACACACACACAAACAAAAACCTGTCTCACACCCCCTCTCAAAAGCCTCTATCTTTCTCTCTCAAAAGCCTCTCTCTCTCAAACAAACACTCAAAAGCCTCTCTCTCTTAAACCCCCCTCAAAAGCCTCTACGTTTCTCTCTCAAAATCCTCTCTCTCTCAAAAGCACCTCTCTCTCTCAAAAGCCTCTCTCTCTCTCAAAAGCCTCTCTCTTTAAAAAGCCTCTCTCTCTAAAAAGCCTCTCTCTAAAAAGCCTCTCTCTTTCTCTCTCAAAAATTCTCACAAAATCCCCATCTCTCAAAAGCCTTTTTCTCTCAAAAGCCTCCCTCTCTCTCAAAATCCTCTCTCTCTCAAAAGCCTCTCACTGTCATAAGCCTCTATATCTCTCTCTCTCAAAAGCCTCTCTCTCTCACACACACACAAACAAAAACCTCTCTGTCTCAAACCCCCTCTCAAAAGCCTCTATCTTTCTCTCTCAAAAGCCTCTCTCTCTCAAACAAACACTTAAAAGCCTCTCTCTCTTAAACCCCCCTCAAAAGCCTCTATGTTTCTCTCTCAAAATCCTCTCTATCTCAAAAGCCTCCCTCTCTCTCAAAAGCCTCCCTCTCTCTCAAAAGCCTCTCTCTCAAAAGCCTCTCACTGTCAAAAGCCTCTATATATCTCTCTCTCTCAAAAGCCTCTCTCTCTCTCACACACACACACACACACAAAAGCCTCTGTCTCAAACCCCCTCTCAAAAGCCTCTATCTTTCTCTCTCAAAAGCCTCTCTCTCTCAAACAAACACTCAAAAGCCTCTCTCTCTTAAACCCCCCTCAAAAGCCTCTATGTTTCTCTCTCAAAAGCCTCTCTCTCTCAAAAGCACCTCACTCTCAAAAGCCTCTCTCTCTCTCAAAAGCCTCTCTCTTTAAAAAGCCTCTCTCTCTAAAAAGCCTCTCTCTAAAAAGCCTCTCTCTTTCTCTCTCAAAAATTCTCTCAAAAGCCCCATCTCTCAAAAGCCTTTTTCTCTCAAAAGCCTCCCTCTCTCTCAAAACGCTCTCTCTCTCAAAAGCCTCTCACTGTCAAAACCCTCTCTCTCTCTCTCTCTATATATATATATCAAAAGCCTCTCTCTCACACACACACACACAAACAAAAACCTCTCTGTCTCAAACTCCCTCTGAAAAGCCTCTATCTTTCTCTCTCAAAAGCCTCTCTCTCAAAAGCCTCTCTCTCTCTCTCTCTCAAAAGCCCCATCTCTCAAAAGCCCCCCCTCTCTCAAAAGCTCTCTCTCTCAAAAGCCCCCCCGTCTCAAAAAGCCTCTCTATCTCTCAAAAATTCTCTCTCAAAAGCCCCATCTCTCAAAAGCCCTTTTCTCTCAAAAGCCTCCCTCTCTCTCAAAAGCCTCTCTCTATCTCTCAAAAGCCCCATCTCTCAAAAGCCTTTTTCTCTCAAAAGCCTCCCTCTCTGTCAAAATTCTCTCTCTCTCTCAAAAGCCTCTTTCTATCTCTCAAAAGCCCCATCTCTCAAAAGCCTCTATCTCTCTCTCTCTCAAAAGCCTCCCTCTCTCTCAAAAGCCTCTCAGTGTCAAAAGCCACTATATCTTTCACTCTCAAATGACTCTCTCTCTCTCAAAAGCCTCTATGTTTCAAAACTCTCACACACACAACCCTCTCTCTCAGAAGCCTCTCTGTCAAAAGCCTCTCTCTCTCTCACACACACACACATAAAAGCTGCTCTCTCTCAAAAGCACCTCTCACTCTCCAAACTCTCTCTCTCTGAAAAGCCTCTTTAAAAAATGTCTCTCACTCAAATGCCTCTCTCTGCCTCTCCAAAGTTTTTCTCTCTCTCTCTAAACCCTGTCTCTCTCTCCAAAGCCTCTCTCTCTCAAAAGTCTCTCTCTCTCAAAAACCTCTCTCTCTCTCTCACACACACACACACACACACAAAGCCTATCTCTCAAAAGCCACCTCTGTCAAAAGACTATCTCTTTATCTCTCAAAATCCCCTCTCCCTCTCGAAATCCTCTCTCTCAAAAGCACCTCTCTCTCTCAAAAACCCCCCCTCTCTCAAAAGCCTCTCTCTATCTCTCAAAAATTCTCTCTCAAAAGCCCCATCTCTCAAAAGCCTTTTTCTCTCAAAAGCCTTTTTCTCTCAAAAGCCTCCCTCTCTCAAAAGCCTCTCTCTCTCTCTCTCAAAAGCCTCTCACTGTCAAAAGCCTCTATAGCTCTCTCTCAAAAGCCTCTCTCTCTCAAAAGCCTGTCTCTTTCAAAAGCCCCGCTCTCTCAAACATCACTCTCTCTAAAAAGCCTTTCTCTCTAAAAAGCCTCTTTCTCAAAAGCCCGCCTCTCTCTCTCTCAAAAGATTCTCTCTCAAAAGCCCCATCTTTCAAAAGCCCCATCTCTCAAAAGCCTCTCTCTCAAAAGCCTCTCTCTCTCTCTCAAAAGCTTCTCACTGTCAAAAGCCTCTATATCTCTCTCTCTCAAAAGCCCCGCTCTTTCTCAAAAGCCTCTCTCTATCTCTCAAAAGTTTTCTTTCAAAAGCCCCATCTCTCAAAAGCCTTTCTCTCTCTCAAAAGGCTCTCACTGTCAAAAGCCTCTATATCTCTCTCTCTCAAAATCCTCTATATATATCTCTCTCAAAAGCCTCCCTCTCTCTCAAAAGCCTCCCTCTCTCTCAAAAGCCTCTCTCTCTCTCTCAAAAGCCTCTCACTGTCAAAAGCCTCTATATCTCTCTCTCTCAAAAGCCTCTCTCTCTCTCACACACACACATACACACAAAAGCCTCTCTGTCTCAAACCCCCTCTCAAAAGCCTCTATCTTTCTCTCTCAAAAGCCTCTCTCTCTCAAACACTCAAAGGCCTCTCTCTCTTAAACCCCTCAAAAGCCTCTATGCTTCTCTCTCAAAAGCCCCTCTCTCTCAAGAGCCTCTCTCTCTCTAAAAAGCCTCTCTCTCTCAAAAGCCCTTCTATCTCTCTCTCAAAAGGTTCCTTCTCAAATCCACATCTCTCAAAAGCCTCTCTCTCAAAAGCCTCTCTCTCTCTCTCTCTCTCTCTCAAAAGCCCCCCTCTCTCTCAAAAGACTCTCTCTATCTCTCAAAAATTCTCTCTCAAAAGCTCCATCTCTCAAAAGCCTTTTTCTCTCAAAAGCCTCCCTCTCTCTCAAAAGTCTCTCTCTCTCTCAAAAGCGTCTCACTGTCAAAATCCTCAATCTCTCTCTCTCAAAATCCTCTCTCTCTCTCTCTCTCAAAAGCCTCTCTCTCTCTCTCAAAAGCTTCTCACTGTCAAAAGCCTCTCTCTCTCCCAAAAGCCCCCCTCTCTCAAAAGTCTCTCTCTATCTCTCAAAAATTATCTCTCAAAAGCCCCATCTGTCAAAAGCCTTTTTCTCTCAAAAGCCTCCCTCTCTCTCAAAAGCCTCTCTCTCTCAAAAGCCTCTCACTGTCAAAAGCCTCTCTCTATCTCTCAAAATTTTTCTTTCAAAAGCCCCATCTCTCAAAAGCCTTTCTCTCTCTCAAAAGGCTCTCTGTCAAAAGCCTCTATATCTCTCTCTCTCAAAATCCTCTATATATCTCTCTCTCAAAAGCCTCCCTCTGTCTCAAAAGCCTCCCTCTGTCTCAAAAGCCTCTCTCTCTCTCAAAAGGCTCTCACTGTCAAAAGCCTCTATATATCTCTCTCTCAAAATCCTCTCTCTCTATCTCAAAAGCCTCTATATCTCTCTCTCAAAAGCCTCTATATCTCTCTCTAAAAAACCTGTCTCTAAAAAGCCTCTCTCTCTAAAAAGCCTCTCTCTTTCTCTCTCAAAAATTCTCTCTCAAAAGCCCCATCTCTCAAAAGCCTTTTTCTCTCAAAAGCCTCCCTCTCTCTCAAAAGCCTCTCTCTCTCAAAAGCTTCTCTGTCAAAAGCCTCTCTCTCTCTCTCTCTCAAAAGCCTCTCTCTCTCTCTCTCACACACACACACACACACAAAAGCCTCTCTGTCTCAAACCCCCTCTCAAAAGCCTCTATCTTTCTCTCTCAAAAGCCTCTCTCTCTCAAACACTCAAAGGCCTCTCTCTCTTAAACCCCCCTCAAAAGCCTCTATGCTTCTCTCTCAAGAGCCTCTCTCTCTCTAAAAAGCCTCTCTCTCTCTAAAAAGCCTCTCTCTCTCAAAAGCCCTTCTCTCTCTCTCTCAAAAGGTTCCTTCTCAAATCCACATCTCTCAAAAGCCTCTCTCTCAAAAGCCTCTCTCTCTCTCTCTCTCTCTCTCTCAAAAGCCCCCCTCTCTCTCAA
>JALGBA010003548.1:0-13822 GCA_023970755.1 Azemiops feae
GGGATGGAAGAAACAAGGGACGGGCGGGGAGGCCGGCGGGCAGCTGCTTCTAAGTGTGCAGGGTGCCTCTGGGCATATGTAAAGTGCGAGGGGAAAGTGGAGGGAAGGAAATCTTGGCTGCCTCCAGCTTCACTTGCTCAGCCCATATTGACTGACTGGGAAGCAAAAAGGGGCTTTCTAAACCTCTACGCGAGATGGGGCAGATAAATGTAATCATAATATAAATTATATAGTATTATCATACACCCACGCACGCACACACACACGCATATCATTGTTATTATATAAATAATAAAGCCGGAGCTAAGGGGCCACTTGGTCCATCATCCAACAACATTGTCTCTTCAGGGGTCCTTGGTGCTCTCTGAGCTTGGTGGTTTTCTTGCAGACGTTTCGTGACCCAACTAGGTAACATCATCAGCGCTAGAAGAGAGAGGAATTTGCTCTCTCTTTATATACTTAGTGGCTTGTCCTATCAGGGTTGATGGAGGTGTTCCTGGTAGTTTCTTGATTGGGCGGTTGTTTACTTATTTATTTAGCGTATGGCATATCATACATGGACTTGCAGTATATATTAACATTTCACCTAGATTAGAAAAACACAATAAAATATAAATGTTAAAAAGATTTTTGTTCAGATACCAATAGGCCATCTAACCATTGAAGTGCAGCCTACTTTATATTAGCATAGATAGATAGATAGATAGATAGATAGATAGATAGATAGATGATAGATAGATAGATAGATAGATAGATAGGGTAGATAGATAGGGTAGATAGATGTACAAGATATGTTGCAGGTGTGCGCAGGCCCCAGCTGCACACATTCGGTCGTGCGTCAATGCAATTGCAGATAGCTATGATGGGAAGCTGGTGGTTTGGCATTGCCTCCTTACTAGGACCAAGAGAGAAGGACTGACCCCAAGGTCACCACAGTTGACTTTCATGCCTAAGGTGGGACTAGAACCGACAGTCTTCCGATTTCTAGTCCAGTGCCTTAAGTATCCCGCATTGTCTCTCACTGTCTATGTAGATTCTCAGTCATCCGGGTCATAATTGTCCCAAAGATGCTTTTTCAGGAGGCAACTGGACTTCCTTGATTTTCTTTGAAGACGTTTCGCTTCTCATACAAGAAGGTTCTTCAGCTCTGACTGGAGCATCACTTAATGGCCTTGGCTGCTTTTGTAAAACCTAAGCAGTGTCACAACTAGTGGAGGCTAGTGAAACGATACTATCGGAGTGTATTGTGCCATACGCTAAATAAATACGTTTGTGTTTTTATTTATTTATTGCGATCGCTTGGGGGTTGCCAGCAAATTTTAGGGGACGTCACAAATTTGGAGGTGGTGTACTCGGTCAACCCTGGAGTCCAATTTAATACAGTTCCTGCTTTCCCTGGATAAACCATTTAGTTACCTGCAAACTGCATGCAGGCTGGGGAATTCTGGGACTTGAAGTCCACAAAAATTGCCAAGTTTGAGAAACGCTGGATGACTTACAGGGATTAAACTTGTCCCCTGCTTGCTGGGAATGGATGTGCAATACTCTGTGACACTCCACCTTTGCGGGGGGCTTTTATATAGGGCGCCCCCAATACAATCCAGATTTCTGCATTGTCTTTTTTCCGTCCTTAACTCCAATCCAAAGTCTTCCTCCATATATGCTCCAGCAAACTCGGAAGTCTTGGTTCTACCGGCCGCTCTACCATTTCCACCCGAGCTCTCTGGTTACATATCTATGGCGATTCCCAAGATCGACGGTTTGAAGAGCGGAAAGCCCAGTCTGCCCTCCGCTCTCCTTTCCTACCTCTATGTTTCCTTTCCGCTTCTCTGCCGAAATAGGGGACGCGCCTTCTGATGGCGTCACAGCCCGGCGACGCCCCGAGAAGGCTGTCCCGCGGCCAAGGAGAAGGCAAAGGTGGAGCCGGCGGCGCTGCTGCCTTTGCATCAAGGCCAGGTGAGGCGGGGGCTTCATGGAAGCTTCCCCGAATCTGCCGCTCGACGCCGCCTTTTCATGGGCGGCGTGGGTACTAGGAGTTGCGTTCCCACGACACGCGTTGCCCGATGAACTCAATTGCCTATGTTCGCACTCCCTTCTAGTAACATCACCGGAGGGAGCCGGGCGTTTAGTAAGTTATTGCTGTTATTCTTAATATTATTTGGTGCTTTCCACTTAGTCTCGACTCCTGGCCATTGCCTGACCAAATCCCTGCGGTTTTCTTGGCAAGGTTTCCCCCCCCCCAGCTGCGGTTAGAATAGAATAACCGAGTTGGAAGGGACCTTGGAGGTCTTCTAGTCCAACCCCCTGCTTAGGCAGGCAACCCTATACCATTTCAGACAAATGGTTTGCCGTTGCTTCCTTCCTAGGGCCGAGAGAGAGTGACTGGCCCAAAGCTGGTTTTGGAGTGACTGACCCAGATGACTTTTCTGCCTCTAAAAGCAAGATTAGAACTCACAGCCTCCCACTTTCTAGTCCGCTGCCTTAACCACGACTAGACCAAAGCCGCTCTAATTTTGCATATTTCTTTTTTAATCCAGCCTGGGGTTATTTTTTATATACTCAAGGCGGCAAATATACTATGTCTCCTTTCCTTCTCTTATTTTCCGCCAGTGGCAGTCAACAGCGTGCGCGCCAAGCCCAAGCCGCCACTAGGGTTAGGGTTAGACGTAGGCTGACTAGGAGAGGAATTGGCCCAAAGCTGGTTTCTCATACCTAAGGTGGTACTAAAACTCAGCCCCCACCCCCAATTTCTAGCCTGGCACCTTCCACCCCAACTGACTAGCTGTCTATTTTTCACCCCAGTGAAATGATATTCACGAATGGGCATACTAGGAAGATTAGAAACTAAGATGCAGCAAGAAATTAGTGTGATGTAGGTAGACATAAAACATTTTAATAAATGCGTCAGTTTCAAAACTAGCAGCGAAGGTAAAATCTAATTCACTCATTTTAATATTAAGCATAGCAATAAATTTATGTATGTTTGGTGAGGTTTATCTTTAAAGTTAGCACCTATCAAAGTAACCTTAATTCATCGTTACAGGCCTTTTTGAAGGCCGCGCCATCTCTCGCTAAGGGACAAGCAGGTACAGCAGCCACCAAAAGAAATAAACCTTTTAAATGGCGTTTTAAGTTTATTATTCTTTGTTAATAAAACCATACTAATATTAGGTTATCTTACTCTGCCCCAGGGTCTCAGCAAAAGGGCCTCCCGTCGCCCTATTAATATTAATAAGGCGTTAATAATAAAGATAGAGAATAATAACCTTAAAATCCCATTAAAAAGGTTTATTTATTTCGGCGGCCGCAATACCCGTTTTGACCACAGGAGGGCACGTTTTTCCGTCCCATAGCATTAACACCTAGACCTTCTCGGCATGGCGACCTCCCGTCCGTCCAAATTGGCCATCCCCCAGTTCATTTGGAATCGACCTTCCTATTACGGCCGACGTCTTGTCCGTTGCTTTTAGTCATCCGTCGGCACCTTCCTGTCCTCTCTTCTGCTCTACGCTGCCGCAAGAAGGGGAAAAAGCCTCGTACTGCCGCAGGTGAGCCGAGCAGCCGCAAAAAGAAATAAAGCTTTTAAATGGAGTTTTAAGTGTAGTATTTATTAATGAAACCTCAGTAATATTAGGTGATGTTTTTGTGTCCCCGCGTCGCAGCAAAAGGGCTTCCCTTCGCCCTATTAACATTAATAAGGCGTTACTAATAAAGATAGAGGATAATAACTTTTAAATTCCCATAAATAGGTCCTATTTCTGTTCTTTTCGGCACCAGTTTTACGTCGCACAGCATAGGCATCGAGGCATTCCCAGGCGGGTGAATCTGGAATGGAGGGTTTAGGGATGGAAGAAACAATGGACGGGCGGGGAGGCCGGCGGGCAGCTGCTTCTAAGTGTGCATGGTGCCTCTGGGCATATGTAAAGTGCGAGGGGAAAGAGGAGGGAAGGAAATCTCGGCTGCCTCCAGCTTCACTTGCTCAGCCCATATTGACTGAGTGGGAAGCTAAAAGGGGCTTTCTAAACCTCTAGGCGAGATGGGGCAGATAAATGTCATCATAATATAAATTATATAGTATTATCATACACCCTCTCACGTGCGCGCACACACACACACGCATATCCTTGTTATTATATAAATAATAAAGCCGGAGCTGAAGGGGCCACTTGTCCATCATCCACACATTGTGCTCTTCAGGGTCCTTGGTGCTCTCCTGAGCTTGGTGGTTTTCCTGCAACGTTTCGTGACCCAACATGTAACATCATCAGTGCTAAAGAGAGAAAAAGGAAATTTGCTCTCTCTTTATATCCTTAGTGGCTTGTCCGCTATCAGGGTTGATGGGGTGTTCTGGTATTTTTCTTATTGGGCTGGTGTGTTTACTTAGTTTTGAGCGTATGGCATATCATA
The DNA here is from genome assembly GCA_023970755.1 of Azemiops feae. Lineage (NCBI taxonomy): Eukaryota > Metazoa > Chordata > Lepidosauria > Squamata > Viperidae > Azemiops > Azemiops feae. Next base: position 4,408 of record JALGBA010003548.1, read on the forward strand.
CATGGACGAGCAGTATACTCTTAACATTTCACTAGATTAGAAAACACATAAAATATAATGTTAAAAGATTTTTGTTCAGAGTACCAAAGGCCGTCTAACCCTTTAATGAAGCCTCCTTTTTATATTAGATATATAGATAGATAGATAGATAGATAGATAGATAGATAGATAGATATATAGATAGATAGATAGATAGATAGATAGATAGATAGATAGATAGATAGATAGATAGATAGATAGATAGATAGATAGATAGATGATAGATAGATGTACACGATATGTTGCAGGTGTGCGCAGGCCCCAGCTGCACACATTCGGTCGTGCGTCAATGCAATTGCAGATAGCTATGATGGGAAGCATTGCCTCCTTACTAGGACCAAGAGAGAAGGACTGACCCCAAGGTCACCACAGTTGACTTTCATGTCTAAGGTGGGACTAGAACCGACAGTCTTCCGATTTCTAGTCCAGTGCCTTAAGTATCCCGCATTGTCTCTCACTGTCTATGGAGATTCTCAGTCATCCGGGTCATAATTGTCCCAAAGATGCTTTTTCAGGAGGCAACTGGACTTTCTTGATTTTCTTTGAAGACGTTTCGCTTCTCATACAAGAAGGTTCTTCAGCTCTGACTGGAGCATCACTTAATGGCCTTGGCTGCTTTTGTAAAACCTAAGCAGTGTCACAACTAGTGGAGGCTAGTGAAAGATACTATCGGAGTGTATTGTGCCATACGCTAAATAAATACGTTTGTGTTTTTATTTATTTATTGCGATCACTTGGGGGTTGCCAGCAAATTTTAGGGGACCTCACAAATTTGGAGGTGGTGTACTCGGTCAACCCTGGAGTCCAATTTAATACAGTTCCTGCTTTCCCTGGATAAACCATTTAGTTACCTGCAAACTGCATGCAGGCTGGGGAATTCTGGGACTTGAAGTCCAAAAAAATTGCCAAGTTTGAGAAACGCTGGATGACTTACAGGGATTAAACTTGTCCCCTGCTGGCTGGGAATGGATGTGCAATACTCTGTGACACTCCACCTTTGCGGGGGGCTTTTATATAGGACGCCCCCAATACAATCCAGATTTCTGCATTGTCTTTTTTCCCTCCTTAACTCCAATCCAAAGTCTTCCTCCATATATGCTCCAGCAAACTCGGAAGTCTTGGTTCTACCGGCCGCTCTACCATTTCCATCCGAGCTCTCTGGTTACATTTCTATGGCGATTCCCAAGTTCGACGGTTTCAAGAGGGGAAAGCCCAGTCTTTCCTCCGCTCTCCTTTCCTACCTCTATGGTGCCTTTCGGCTTCTCTGCCGAAATAGGGGACGCGCCTTCTGATGGTGTCACAGCCCGGCGACGCCCCGAGAAGGCTGTCCCAGGGCGAAGGAGAAGGCAAAGGTGGAGCCGGCGGCGCTGCTGCCGTTGCAGCAAGGCCAGGTGAGGCGGGGTGCTTCAGGGAAGCTTCCCCGAATCTGCCGCTCGCCCCGCCTTTTCATGGTACGGCGTGGTACTAGAGTTGCTTTCCCACGACACGCGTTTGCCCGATGACGCTCATTGCCTGTGTTCGCACTCCCTGCTAGTAACATCACCGGAGGGAGCCGGGCGTTTAGCAAGTTATTGCTGTTATTCTTAATATTATTTGGTGCTTTCCACTTAGTCTCGACTCCTGGCCATTGCCTGACCAAATCCCTGCGGTTTTCTTGGCAAGGTTTTTCCCCCCAGCTGAATAACGGAGTTGGAAGGGACCTTGGAGGTCTTCTAGTCCAACCCCCTGCTTAGGCAGGCAACCCTATACCATTTCAGACAAATGGTTTGCCGTTGCTTCCTTCCTAGGGCCGAGAGAGAGTGACTGGCCCCAAGCTGGTTTTGGAGTGACTGACCCATATGCCTTTTTCTGCCTCTAGAAAGCAAGATAGGACTCACAGCCTCCACTTTCTCGTCTGCTGCCTTTACCACGCTAGAATCAAAGCCGCTCTAAAATTTTGCATATTTTTTTATCCAGCCTTTGTTATTTTTAATAAATACTCAGGCGGCAAATATATCTACTCTGCTCCTTCCTTCTCTTATTTTCGCCATGCAGCAACAGCCCTAGGGTGAGGGTTAGACTTAGGCTGACTAGGAGAGGAATTGGCCCAAAGCTGGTTTCTCATACCTAAGGTGGTACTAAAACTCAGCCCCCACCCCCCAATTTCTAGCCTGGCACCTTCCACCCCAATTGACTAGCTGTCTATTTTTCAACCCAGTGAAATGATATTCACGACTGGGCATACTAGGAAGATTAGAAACTAAGATGCAGCAAGAAATTAGTGTGATGTAGGTAGACATAAAACATTTTAATAAATGCGTCAGTTTCAAAACCAGCAGCGAAGGTAAAATCTAATCTCACTCATTTTAATATTAACCATAGCAATAAATTTATGTATGTTTGGTGAGGTTTATCTTTCAAGTTAGCACCTATCAAAGTAACCTTAATTCATCATTACAGGCCTTTTTGAAGGCCGCGCCATCTCTCGCTAAGGGACAAGCAGGTACAGCAGCCACCAAAAGAAATAAACCTTTTAAATGGCGTTTTAAGTTTATTATTCTTTATTAATAAAACCTTACTAATATTAGGTTATCTTACTCTGCCCCAGGGTCGCAGCAAAAAGGCCTCCCGTCGCCCTATTTAACTCTTAATAAGGCGTTACTAATAGATAGAGAATACTAACTTTAAAATCCCAGTTCAAAAGGTTTATTTATTCGCTGCCGCATACCCGTTTTTGACCACAGGAGGCAACGTTTTCACCCGGGTGCCCATTCATTAACACGGTCCTAACCTTCTCGCATGTGCGCCCTCATCCGTCCGTCCGAACTTGGCCTATCCCGCCATTCATTTGGACATCGACCTTCCTATTATGGCCGACGTCTTGTCCGTTGCTTTTAATCATCCGTCGGCACCTTCCTGTCCTCTTTTCTGCTCTACGCTGCCGCAAGAAGGGAAAAAAGCCTCGGACTGCCGCAGGTGAGCCGAGCAGCCACAAAAAGAAATAAAGCTTTTAAATGGAGTTTTAAGTGTAGTATTTATTAATGAAACCTCAGTAATATTAGGTGATGTTTTTGTGTCCCCGCGTCGCAGCAAAAGGGCTTCCCTTCGCCCTATTAACATTAATAAGGCGTTACTAATAAAGATAGAGGATAATAACTTAAAAATCCCATTAAAAAGGTCTATTTCTTTCGGCACAGTTTTACGTCGCAAAGCATAGGCAAATCGAGGCAATCCCAGGCCTGGTTAAATCGGGAATGGAGGTTTAGGGATGAGAATCAAATGGACGGCGGGGAGGCCGGGTGCAGCTGCTTCTAAGTGTGCAATGTGTGCTCTGGGCATTATGTAAAGTGCGAGGTGGAAAGAGGAGGGAAGGAATCGTCGGCTGCCTCCAGCTTCACTTGCTCAGCCCATATTGACTGCCTTGGAAGCTAAAAGGGGCTTTCCCCTAAACTCTCGTAGCGAGATTGGGGCAGATAAATGTCATCCATAATATAAGTTATATAAGTATTATCATACACCTCTCACGTGCGGCTCACACGACACACAACTGCATATCATGGTTATTATATAAATAGTAAGAAGCCGGAGCTAAGGGGCCACTTGGTCCATCATCCTAACAACATTGTTCTCTCTTCAGGGTCCTTGGTGCTCTCTGAGCTTGGTGTTTTCCTCGCAGCCAGTGGCTAGAAGAGAGAGGAATTGCTCTCTTTTATACTTAGTGGCTTGTCCTATCAGGGTTGATGGATGTGTTCCTGGTAGTTTCTTGATTGGGCGGTTGTTTACTTATTTATTTAGCGTATGGCATATCATACATGGACTAGCAGTATATATTAACATTTCACCTAGATTAGAAAAAGACAATAAAATATAAATGTTAAAAAGATTTTTGTTCAGATACCAATAGGCCGTCTAACCATTGAAGTGCAGCCTCCTTTATATTAGATAGATAGATAGATAGATAGATAGATAGATAGATAGATAGATAGATAGATAGATAGATAGATAGATAGATAGATAGATACATAGATAGATTGATAGATTGATAGATTGATAGATAGATAGATAGATAGATAGATAGATAGGGTAGATAGATGTACACGATATGTTGCAGGTGTGCGCAGGCCTCAGCTGCACACATTCGGTCGTGCGTCAATGCAATTGCAGATAGCTATGATGGGAAGCTGGTGGTTTGGCATTGCCTCCTTACTAGGACCAAGAGAGAAGGACTGACCCCAAGGTCACCACAGTTGACTTTCATGCCTAAGGTGGGACTAGAACCGACAGTCTTCCGATTTCTAGTCCAGTGCCTTAAGTATTGTCTCTCACTGTCTATGGAGATTCTCAGTCATCTGGGTCATAATTGTCCCAAAGATGCTTTTTCAGGAGGCAACTGGACTTCCTTGATTTTCTTTGAAGACGTTTCGCTTCTCATACAAGAAGGTTCTTCAGCTCTGACTGGAGCATCACTTAATGGCCTTGGCTGCTTTTGTAAAACCTAAGCAGTGTCACAACTAGTGGAGGCTAGTGAAAAGATACTATCGGAGTGTATTGTGCCATACGCTAAATAAATACGTTTGTGTTTTTATTTATTTATTGCGATCGCTTGGGGGTTGCCAGCAAATTTTAGGGTACGTCACAAATTTGGAGGTGGTGTACTCGGTCAACCCTGGAGTCCAATTTAATACAGTTCCTGCTTTCCCTGGATAAACCATTTAGTTACCTGCAAACTGCATGCAGGCTGGGGAATTCTGGGACTTGAAGTCCACAAAAATTGCCAAGTTTGAGAAACGCTGGATGACTTACAGGGATTAAACTTGTCCCCTGCTGGCTGGTGACTGGTGTGTCAATGACTCTGTGGCACTCCACCCTTTTGCGGGGGGGCTTTTATATAGGTACGCCCCCAATAACAATCCAGGTTCTCATGTCTTTTTTTCCGTCCCCTTAACCTCCAATCCAAAGTCTTCCCTCCATATATGCTCTCAACTCGGAGTCTAGTTCTACCGGCCGCTCTACCATTTCCCGCCGACTCTCTGTTACATTTCTATGGCGATTCCCAAGTTCGTTCGACGGTTTCACAGACGAAAGCCCACTCTTCCCTCCGCTCTCCTTTCCTACCTCTATGTTGCCTTTCCGCTTCTCTGCCGAAATAGGGGACGCGCCTTCTGATGGCGTCACAGCCCGGCGACGCCCCGAGAAGGCTGTCCCGCGGCCAAGGAGAAGGCAAAGGTGGAGCCGGCGGCGCTGCTGCCTTTGCATCAAGGCCAGGTGAGGCGGGGGCTTCAGGGAAGCTTCCCCGAATCTGCCGCTCGACGCCGCCTTTTCACGGGCGGCGTGGGTACTAGGAGTTGCGTTCCCACGACACGCGTTGCCCGATGAACTCAATTTCCTGTGTTCGCACTCCCTTCTAGTAACATCACCGGAGGGAGCCGGGCGTTTAGCAAGTTATTGCTGTTATTCTTAATATTATTTGGTGCTTTCCACTTAGTCTCGACTCCTGGCCATATGCCTGACCACATCCTGCGTTTTCCTTGCAAGGTTTTTCCCCAGCTGCGGTTAGAATAGAATAACCGGGTTGGAAGGTACCTTGGAGGTCTTCTAGTCCAACCCCCTGCTTAGGCAGGCAACCCTATACCATTTCAGACAAATGGTTTGCCGTTGCTTCCTTCTTAGGGCCGAGAGAGAGTGACTGGCCCAAAGCTGGTTTTGGAGTGACTGACCCAGATGACTTTTCTGCCTCTAAAAGCAAGATTAGAACTCACAGCCTCCCACTTTCTAGTCTGCTGCCTTAACCACGACTAGACCAAAGCCGCTCTAAATTTTGCGTATTTTTTTAATGCAGCCTTTGTTATTTTTTAATAAATAACTCAAGGCGGCAAATATATCTAATGCTCATTCCTTCTCTTATTTTCGCCATGCAGCAACAGCCCTAGGGTTAGGTTACAGACTTAGCTGACTATGAGACGAATTTGGCCCAAAGCTGTTGCTCATGACCTAAAGTGGACTAAAAACTCATCCCCCCCCCCCAATTTTTCTAGCCTGTCAACCTTCCACCCCCAATTTACTAGTGTCTATTTTTCAACCACCCATGAAATGATATTAACGAATGGGCATACTAGGAAGATTAGAAACTAAGATGCAGCAAGAAATTAGTGTGATGTAGGTAGACATAAAACATTTTAATAAATGCGTCAGTTTCAAAACTAGCAGCGAAGGTAAAATCTAATCTCACTCATTTTAATATTAAGCATAGCAATAAATTTTGTGTATGTTTGGTGAGGTTTATCTTTAAAGTTAGCACCTATCAAAGTAACCTTAATTCATCATTACAGGCCTTTTTGAAGGCCGCGCCATCTCTCGCTAAGGGACAAGCAGGTACAGCAGCAACCAAAAGAAATAAACCTTTTAAATGGCGTTTTAAGTTTATTATTCTTTATTAATAAAACCTTACTAATATTAGGTTATCTTACTCTGCCCCAGGGTCGCAGCAAAAGGGCCTCCCGTCGCCCTATTAATATTAATAAGGCGTTAATAATAAAGATAGAGAATAATAACCTTAAAATCCCATTCAAAAGGTTTATTTATTTCGGCGGCCGCAATACCCGTTTTGACCACAGGAGGGCACGTTTTTCCGTCCCATAGCATTAACACCTAGACCTTCTCGGCATGGCGGCCTCCCGTCCGTCCAAATTGGCCATCCCCCAGTTCATTTGGAATCGACCTTCCTATTATGGCCGACGTCTTGTCCGTTGCTTTTAGTCCTCCGTCGGCACCTTCCTGTCCTCTCTTCTGCTCTACGCTGCCGCAAGAAGGGAAAAAAGCCTCGTACTGCCGCAGGTGAGCCGAGCAGCCGCAAAAAGAAATAAAGCTTTTAAATGGAGTTTTAAGTGTAGTATTTATTAATGAAACCTCAGTAATATTAGGTGATGTTTTTGTGTCCCCGCGTCGCAGCAAAAGGGCTTCCCTTCGCCCTATTAACATTAATAAGGCGTTACTAATAAAGATAAGAAGTATATCCCGTTAAATCCCATAAAAGTCTATTTTCTTTCGCACTTTTACGTCGCAAAGCATGGCATCGAAGGCAGTCCCAGGCGGGATGAATCTGAATGGAGGGTTTTAGGGATGAAGAAACAGGGACGGGCGGGAGGCCGGCGGGCAGCTGCTTCTAAGTTGCATGGTGCACTCTGTGCATATGTAAAGTGCGAGGGAAAGAGGAGGGAGGCAAATCTCGGCTGCCATCCATCTTCACTGCTCAACCCCCATATTGAACTGACTGGAAGCTAAAGGGGCTTTCTAACCTCTAGGCGAGATGGGGCGAATAAATGTCATCCATATAAATTATATAGATTATCATACACCCTCTTACGTGCGCGCACACCCACCACGCATATCATTGTTGATTATATAAATAATAAAGCCGGAGCTAAGGAGCCACTTGGTCCATCATCCAACGACATTGTCTCTTCAGGGGTCCTTGGTGCTCGCTGAGCTTGGTGGTTTTCTTGCAGACGTTTCGTGACCCAACTAGGTAACATCATCAGTGCTAGAAGAGAGAGGAATTTGCTCTCTCTTTATATACTTAGTGGCTTGTCCTATCAGGGTTGATGGAGGTGTTCCTGGTAGTTTCTTGATTGGGCGGTTGTTTACTTATTTATTTAGCGTATGGCATATCATACAGGACTTGCAGTATATATTAACATTTCACCTAGATTAGAAAAACACCATAAAATATAAATGTTAAAAAGATTTTTGTTCAGATAACAATAGGCCGTCTAACCATTGAAGCGCAGCATCCTTTATATTAGATAAGCTGATCGATAGATGATAGATAGTAGATAGATAGATGTAGATAGATAGATGATAGATAGATAGATAGATAGATAATAGATAGATAGACTAGATTATGATAGATAGCTCATGAGATAATAGATAGATAGATAGATCTCCACGATATGTTGCGGTGTGCAACAGGCCCCAGCTGCACACATCGGTGTGCGCAATACAATTGCAGATAGCTATAATGGGAAGCTGGTGGTTTGGCTTGCCTCCTTACTACACCAAGAGAGAGACTGACCCCAGTCACCACCGTTGACTTTCATGCATAAGGTGGACTAGAACCGCCAGTCTTCCGATTTCTAGTCCCGTGCCCTAAGTATCCCGCATTGTCTCTCACTGTCTATGGAGATTCTCAGTCATCCGGGTCATAATTGTCCCAAAGATGCTTTTTCAGGAGGCAACTGGACTTTCTTAATTTTCTTTGAAGACGTTTCGCTTCTCATACAAGAAGCTTCTTCAGCTCTGACTGGAGCATCCACTTAATGGCCTCGGCTGCTTTTGTAAAACCTAAGTAGTGTCACAACTAGTGGAGGCTAGTGAAAAGATACTATTGGAGTGTATTGTGTCATACGCTAAATAAATACGTTTGTGTTTTTATTTATTTATTGCGATCACTTGGGGGTCGCCAGCAAATTTTAGGGGACGTCACACATTTGGAGGTGGTGTACTCGGTCAACCCTGGAGTCCAATTTAATACAGTTCCTGCTTTCCCTGGATAAACCATTTAGTTACCTGCAAACTGCATGCAGGCTGGGGAATTCTGGGACTTGAAGTCCACAAAAATTGCCAAGTTTGAGAAACGCTGGATGACTTACAGGGATTAAACTTGTCCCCTGCTGGCTGGGAATGGATGTGCAATACTCTGTGACACTCCACCTTTGCGGGGGGCTTTTATATAGGGCGCCCCCAATACAATCCAGATTTCTGCATTGTCTTTTTTCCGTCCTTAACTCCAATCCAAAGTCTTCCTCCATATATGCTCCAGCAAACTCGGAAGTCTTGGTTCTACCGGCCGCTCTACCATTTCCATCCGAGCTCTCTGGTTACATTTCTATGGCGATTCCCAATTTCGACGGTTTCAAGAGCGGAAAGCCCAGTCTTTCCTCCGCTCTCCTTTCCTACCTCTATGGTGCCTTTCGGCTTCTCTGCCGAAATAGGGGACGCGCCTTTTGATGGTGTCACAGCCCGGCGACGCCCCGAGAAGGCTGTCCCAGGGCGAAGGAGAAGGCAAAGGTGGAGCCGGCGGCGCTGCTGCCTTTGCAGCAAGGCCAGGTGAGGCGGGGGCTTCAGGGAAGCTTCCCCGAACCTGCCGCTCGACGCCGCCTTTTCATGGGCGGCGTGGGTACTAGGAGTTGCGTTCCCACGACACGCGTTGCCCGATGAACTCAATTGCCTGTGTTCGCACTCCCTTCTAGTAACATCACCGGAGGGAGCCGGGCGCTTAGTAAGTTATTGCTGTTATTGTTAATATTATTTGGTGCTTTCCACTTAGTCTCGACTCCTGGCCATTGCCTGACCAAATCCCTGCGGTTTTCTTGGCAAGGTTCCCCCCCCCCCCCCCCCC
>JALGBA010003550.1:0-28125 GCA_023970755.1 Azemiops feae
TGGCACTTGAACGCAGGGCCTTGACCCAAGAATCTTATTCCTCGGGAGTGATTTCTATGATTCAGGCCTCCCGGAGACCGGCGACCAATCGCATTTATGACTCCACTTGGAGACATTTCTGCCGTTGGTGTGACAGCAATCACTTAGCTATCTCAGAGGTAACCATTCCACGGATATTAGACTATTTGTTGGAGGGTGTTGATAAAGGCTTGGCGCCCAACACTATTCGCCGACAGGTGTCGGCTCTAGCCACGGTGTTTACTTGTGACACCTTAGAGCCACTGGCCCATCACCCCAAGGTACGATCCTTCCTAAAAGGGGTCACCAACAGTAAACCGCCGGTAGTACATAGATATCCCACTTGGGAGCTGCCCCGGGTCTTACAGGCCCTTACTCAGGCGCCTTTTGAACCCCTTAGGTCCTGCACTTTTAGGTCCTTGTCTCTCAAGGTTGCTTTCTTGGTTGCAGTTACCTCGGCTAGGCACATCTCAGAGCTTGCAGCTCTTTCTGTCAGAGAAGACCTGTGTGTTTTTCACACGGACAGAGTGGTCCTACGCCTGGATCCCTCATTTGTTCCTAAGGTGAACACCATTTTCCACAGGGCACAGGAGATCGTGTTACCGAACTTTTGCCCTAATCCGTCTCATACTTTGGAAAGGCAATGGCACACTCTCGATGTTCGCAGGGCGTTGCGCTGTTACGTCAAGCGGACGGAGTCCTTTCGTAGATCTGAGGCCCTTTTTGTTTCCTTCCATCCGGCCTCCAAGGGTAAGAAGGTATCTTCTTCTACCGTTGGCAGGTGGATTAGGGCCTGTATTTCCGAAGCGTATCAGACTTCTTCTTTACCAGTTCCAGGTCACTTGACGGCCCATTCCACTCGCAGTGCTGCTACCTCAGCAGCATGGGCCACACAGGCCAGCATTGAGGACATTTTCAGGGCGGCGACATGGTCCTTGCCTTCCCCTTTTGTGCGCCATTATCGCCTTGATAAGTTTGCCTCGGCGGAGGCATCCTTTGGCCGCAGGGTACTGCAACAGGTGGTGCCGGCGGCAGGGACACTGGCCCAGTCTGCTCCCCTCCCATTGGGACAGTAGGGCTTTGGTAAGTCCCATTGGTGGATTCTCCATTCTTTCACGCTGGAGAAGGGGCGTTGTCTTACCTGAACGCCTTTTCTCAGCGTGATGAATGGAGAATCCACCCCATCCCTTGGACGCAGTCAGGTCCAGTGTTTAGGGTCTGGGAGCCAACACGTCGTACAGTCATTGGCTTCGCCCTTTCAAAACTGGGGGCGTGCCCTCAACCAGAGAGGCGTGGCAGCTTTGATTGTTTTGGTCTACGTGGGCAGGAGGTCCAAGATAACCCATTGGTGGATTCTCCATCACGCTGGGAAAAGGCGTTCAGGTAAGACAACGCCCCTTTTTTTCTTTTTTTTAAACAAGTTTTATTGTTTTTTTTGTTTTTACATCAGAGTGCTTGGGAAACAACGTGGAGATGGGGTAATCAATCATAAAAAAACACACACAATCATACATATATAGTTCAGGTTAATTCTTTAAAGATTCCCTCTCTATTTCCCTCAATTGATATAACATAATCAAATTAATACATTTCTAAATAGAGTTCAATCAATCAAAAAAAATATCAATATTATTTCACCTATATCAGTCCAAATCCTGTTTTAAGCTTTACTAACTTACAATTACCATGTTCCAATTTAGCCTTAAATAAACACATAATTTACACTTCGGGTGTCCCTAATTTCCATTATTTCATAGGATAATAATTATATCTAAAATGAACATATTATTCCAAACGTTATATTTTTACACTTCCCAACTATATTCTATTTCTTATTCTGGTAACTCATTTATAAATACCATATCTTCTTTTATCACAATCCCTTTTCTTGTTCTCCTTCCATTGCATAATAATTATCACACCTAAAACAAAAATATTACTCCAAAAAATACCTTCTTACTCTATTTCAAATATATATTTTATAAATCAATCCATATCTCAGGTAATTATCATACCTAAAAACAAACATACTATTCCAGAAGATACCTTCTTACTGCATTTCACATCTATATTCTATTCTTTATTCTAATAACTCCTTGTTTACAACCTTTTCCATATTACAATTCCAAATCATAATCAAATCGATAATTTTCATCTCAGTGGTATTAACTCAGTCAAAATCTCTAAAAGCCTTTTTAACCCATCAAGTAAAATTTTAAATCTCATTTTTAAATCTAATTCTAGCTTTCTTTTTGTGCCCAGACAGATTTCCATAAAAGAGCCTCTATATCATCAAATCTCAGTGTTTGGTTATACATATTTATCAACAATTCAGTCTGGTCATATTTCTCTTCTCTTTCTTCCAGTACTATCTGCGTAGTATAATCAATTTTGTTCAATGTGGTAGTTACTCGTTGATTATCCATGTTGTCACAGTTTTCAATGCCTCGTATTTGCAAATCAGTTCCTGTTGCTTTTGGCATTACAGATGTTTTAATTGAAATCATTCTTTGATCATCAAAGTTCTCAATGAGTTGTACGTGGGAATGTATGATGTCCTCTTCTATGTTGATTTGTTCCTCTTCTATTGTTATTTGAGTTATGAAGTAGTCAGTAAGTTTACAGGTAGATTGTGGATGAGATTTCTCCATCTCATTAAATTGTGTATGTAGTTGCATACAGGCCTCTTTGGAGTTGATCTGTTCCTCCTCTGTTATTCCTTGGTCTATAAGTTGATCAGTCAAGATTTGAGGTTCAATTTTTGGTTCTGAAGTATCATCTTTAATGTTCATTCTAAAGATCCTTTGCTCCTTAAGTTCCAATTTTTTTTTCCAGTATAAGCCCTTAGCCAAGCTGTGGGTAAAACTCCTCCATTTCAGTGGTAAGGTAATCTTTTAGTTTTTTAGTGGAGGCTATTAACAATCAAGATAGAAGATAGAAAAATGTGGGTTAGACAGCATCACCACCAGATGGATCCGTAGCTGGCTGACCGGCCGTACTCAGCATGTGGTCCTCAATGGAACCGCATCTACATGGAGGGAAGTGTGTAGTGAGATGCCCCAGGGCTCTGTTCTGGGCCCAGTGCTCTTAAATATCTTCATCAACGATTTGGACGAGGGGATAGATGGGGAAATCATCAAATTTGTAGATGACACCAAGCTGGCAGGAATAGCCAACACTCCAGAAGACAGGCTTAAGATGCAGGAGGATCTGGACAGACTTGAACACTGGGCACTATCTAACAAAATGAAATTCAATGGTGAAAAAAGTAAGGTTCTACATTTAGGCAAGAAAAACCAAATGTACAGGTATAGTATAGGGGGTACCTTGCTCAATAGCAGTAACTGTGAGAGGGACCTCGGACAATCACTTAAATATGAGCCAGCAGTGTGCTGCAGCTGCCAAAATTCAACACAGTGCTAGGCTGCATTAGACAAGTGATCGAATCTATATCACGTGGAAGTATTAATACCACGTTAGCAAGCTTGGTAAGGCACATTGAATACTGGCATCCAGTTTTTGGTCACCACGATGTAAAAAGAACTTGAGACTCTATAAGAGTAACAGACAAGGCAAACAAAGATGATTAGGGGGGACTGGATGCTAAAGCATATAAGAACCGGTTCTGGAATTGGGTATGTCTATTTAATGAAGAGAAGGACTAGGGGGGACATGATAGCAGTGTTTCCAATAGTCTCAGGGGCTGCCACAAAGAAGATGGGATGAAGCTATTTTCCAAGGGCTTGAAAGTCAGGACAAGAAGCCATGGATGACACTAATCAAGGAGAGAAGCAACCCTAGAACTAAGGAGAACTTCCCTGACAGTTTAGAACAATTACAGTGAACAACAACCTGCATCCAGAAGGGGTGAATGCTCCAACACTGGAAGTTTTTAAGAAGAGACTGGACAGCCATTTGTCTGAAATGGTATAGGGTTTCCTGCCTGAGCAGGGGGTTGGACTAGATAACCTCCAAGGTCCCTTCCAACTTTATTATTATTATTATTATTATTATTATTATTATTATTATTATTATTATTATTATTATTATTATTATCAGCCCGTATCCACCTCCACACAGCTGTTACAAATTCTTTATCTTTTCCCTTTTATGGTAATTTGAAGGTCAAATCCAGCCTCACAGTCAAAGAGAAAGTATAGTTGCAATGTCATTTTTGCCACAAGATGTCCCCAGTAAACAATAAAATCTTTTTCCAAAAAGGTTTTAGTCCAGTTAAAAAAGGAATAAAAATAAAAGAAAATAATATTGTCCAGTTTTGTAAGCAAATAAAATAATAAACTTCTGTAGTAGGGATTTTTTCAGGACCCCAGAGTATTCAAGAGTAGAAATAGTCAATAAAAATTAATTTATTATTTATTGTCCAAAGCTCATTTTCCCAAGTGAGCGAATGCTGCTTTATCAAAATAGGGAAATAATTCCAGGGGCTTTTCACAGGAAGATAGTAAGGGTAAAGAGAGGAAAGGAAAGGTCTCACCTGGATCTTCCACGGTGGTTCTTTAACGCTTAGTTGTTATTTTGACTTTGGCTGGTGCAGCTAAATGATCGGCCATGTTAATGGCCGATCTTTTCCCCGTCGGCCCAAAGGAGCTGCCTCGGACCGCAGAAGGTGCTGTCGACTCCCTCCGCAGTCGATGAGAGTCCTCCTCAGCGGTAGTCGCCCCTCCAGGGCGACTTTCAACCCTGTCCAGGGTCCACCGGCGGAGGGAAACCGGCCGGCGAAGAGAGAAGACTCTCCGCTCGACCGACCGCGCCGCGAACCGGAACCGGAAGTCTTCTGAAGACAATTTCTATGGTCATGTGGCCAGCATGGCAATACACCAAAGGCACTTGGAATACTGTTACTTCCCGGCAAAAGGGTTACGGTTAGGGTTAGGTCCTCCTTTATGGTAACACCCAGAAACCTAAAGCTAGCTACACACTCCACCCGGTCTCCGCTGATGGTCAGGGGCTGAATATCTAATCTATACTGTATTTATATAGGTGAACAAACAGCTCTGCTAACTGTTGCTCACCAATCACTATGAGTCTTAAAAGAGTTTTGGGAGTAAAAAACATATAGTAAAAACATGCGTATAGAATAAAAAATAAAAAATCCTTTTTCCATGTATGATGATATGTTAGCATATTTATCATATATAGTTTTCTCCCTAAAATGTACATATTCTATACTATAAACCATTATTGTAAGCTTCTCTAGCATTCTGCTGAACAGTCTTCTTGTCTTAAAAATTAATTATGTCATTGTAATAATAAACCTTGGTTCACAGCTAAGCTCTTAAACATCTATGTCATGCCGAAGAGGAAGCCTACAGGAAAGGAGATAGAATGCTGTACAGTCAGGCAGCAAGGGAAATCAGGGCAGCAAAAAGAAGCTACTCTGAAAAGCTGAGGATTCAGCTCTCCGCAAATTAACCAGTAAATGTGTGGAAAAAACTGAAAAATATCACTGGCTACAATAGACCTCCATCCCTCTCAGAAGAGAATCAGCAACTGGCAGATGACCTGAATGTGTTCTAGAGTAGGTTTGGGCATAGACCACTGTCAACTATCGCTGTCCTCTCCATCTCAGATACAAGAACAGCAGCTAAGTCTCCTTTTTAAAAAAAAAAGTTTTATTGATTTTTAACATACACCTTAATATTTGGTAAACATCGTGTTGTCCGGGTTAGTATTTAAAAAACAATCAATAACAATTAATTTCTATAATTCTATAGTCCATATAGAATTACTTGACTTTACTTGATTTCCTCTTCTTCCAATAATATTCTCTTTAGCCAACCTTAAATTAATATACTTCTTATTTGAATAAATTAATTAATATAAACATTTTTCTCATGTTTCTGCAAATAATAACCACATCAATATAAACCTTTTAGTTGATCATCTTGATTGCCTCATCATAAATCCTGTTTACATTCTTATTTAAATTTGTTTTCCCCACAGTATTCAAAACATCTTACTGGTTAAGATTTTTTCAAAATTAGTTACACTTAAGTATTTAAATCTTTTTTCTCATACAAGCCATCACATTTTTACATCTCTCATATCTTAAAAGAAAATAAGAGCAAAAAGGGAAAAAAAGACATTTCTTTTATATAAACCATCCCAACATTTTTATATTTCTCATGTCAAAAAAAAAAAAAAAACACAAAAGAAAAAGGAAAGAAGGCATACTCTATTACTTTAAGGGCTCATCCCTCTTAAACTAATCTTCATTTATATTCAAAATCTTTCTATTTCTTTAACCATATTCAAACAAATGTTTAATTTTTAAATACTCCCTCTGATAATTCCCATCATCTAATTTCTTAATTCTCACTTTAGCCTTTTTTTTTTTTGCCCAACATCTTTCTTGTTCAATATGCTTCGATGAATCAAAGAGTCTTCCCATAAACTTATAAATGTTATTGCAGGTACAAAAGGCAAAACAGGTAAGGTGTTTTTATAGGAAGGTTTTGCCCCTTCATATTCATTGAAAATCTTTTCCTTTTTGTCTTTCTTGATTTTATTTATTATTTTTTGTCTCTCAAGATCTCATAGTTCTCCTGGCAAAATCCATTTTACCAAATCTTTTTTCTTGTCCTCAAACTTATTTTGTAATCTTAAAGTGTAGTTTGTCTTTTCCATTCCAGAGCTCCCTGTAGATTTTTTTCCATCTGGGTTAAGTCATATTTCCTAGTATTGTTAAATTCCATCTTGAAATCTCTCTCCTCTGTCTCGTAATCAGTTGTCTTATTTTGTCTGCTCACTCTCTATTTTTATTTTCTGAGAATTTTTATGTTGTAAAGTTAAATTGGAGATATGTTCATTTATGTTTTCAAGGTTATGTTTAATTTCCTCGTGATTTGAGATTATTGTTGTTTAGATTAGTTGCAATATAGCATAGATCTCCTTCTGGAAAATATTTGTTTTTTCTTGGTATATTTTTTCTGCAGATCTCTGGTTTTCCATGATAGCCAAAAATCAGGGTTTTCCTTTCTCTGCAGATGGCTTTAGAGTCACAGTTGAGTTAGTATTTGTAATCCAGAAAGCTTTTTTTTTTTTAGAGTTTATAATTTTCACTTTATAGAAAGCCCAAGATGTTTCCCTTTTTTTAATCACAGCTGTTCTTTGTTATTAAGACATTGAAGGTCACCAAGATCAAATTTATCTTTTCCTGGGCCTTGCCAGTCTCTGTAATAGAGCAGCTGTTGTAATATTTTCATCCACCACTAGATGTCAGCACCAGTTCTTTCAGTAATAAACACTTATTTACTTCTGTTTTGATGATATAAAAGGAAAATCTTAATAGATTCCACCGATTTCAGACTTATCCAAATTAAGTCTTATATTCTTTTTATTTCAATATATTTCTATTCCCCCTGAAAGGTTTAATTCGCTGCTTCCGTCTGCAGGAGGGTGGGGCAAAAGTCCCCCTCCTTCTCACTTTCAGAGGCTTTTTGCTTCTTGGTGTTTTTTTTCCCCCCAGGAAATCAGTTTCCAATAGAAGAGAGAAAATCGCTGTTCTTACCCAGTTCCAAACACATTTTTTTACAGTCAGCTTGAAGGAATACTTTTGGACTTCGGTTGATTGTAGCTTGGGCTAGACTCGGAAGTTGAGCTAGCCTCTTCTCCTGCCGGTTTCTGGAGGGCTTTTCCCCTTCTGTGTTGCCTCTATGGGGCAACTTCAGGCCCATTTGGTAGGCAGAAATCAGCCATAGAGAGCGGAGCCCCGTGATCCCTCGGCTACTGCACTACTGCGCAAAACCAAACGTCAGCAGCTAAGTCTCCAATACCCAACTCCATCCCTCTGGGTCCCCCTCCTCCAGTGATCACAGGAAAATATGAGCGAAGTCTATTTCATAGACAAAAAGATGGGAAAACATCAGGGTCAGACAGAGTCCCTTTTGAAAGTCTGTGCTAATCAACTGACCCCCATCTTCATCCGTATCTTTTATAAATCATGGAAATGAATTATATCCCTTCTTGCTTCAAACACTCTACTATCATTCTGCTGCCCAAGAAACCTTTCATCAAGGAGTTGAATGATTACAGACCAGGGACTCTAACCTTTAAAAGGTTGGTGTTGGCCCACCAGAAACCCATCAAAGGTCTGCTGCTAGACCCCTTGCAATTTGCCTACCATGCAAATAGATCAGCAGATGATGCTGTCAATGAGGCACTGCACTACATCTTACAACATCTTCAATCCCGAAAGAACTATATAAGGGTCTCTTTTGTAGATTTCAGCTTGGCATTCAACACCATCATTCCTGAAACCCTCCTCTCTAAACTGACTCACCTAGCTGTGCCTGACCACACTTGTAGATGGATTATAAGCTTTCTAAGAAATAGGAAGCAGCAGGTGAAACTAGGGAAAATCACATCATATACAGTACCTGTTCAATTAGCACTGGAGCTCCCCAGGGCTGTGTGCTTTCTCCATTAATTTTCTCTATATATACCAATGACTGCATCTTGAAGGATTCCTTTGATAAAGTACTGAATTTTGCAGATGATATAACAGTCATTGGTCTCATTCGAAACAATGATGAGTCTGCAAATAGTCAAGAGGTAGATCAACTGGCCCTGTGGTGCAGGCAGAACAATCTGGAGCTGAACACTCTAAAATTGTAGAGATGATAATAGATTTGTGAAGAAGCTCTCCTATCACCTCTTACAATATTAGGCAACACATTATCAACAGTAGAGACCTTCAAGTATCTAGGTTCTGTTATCTCCAAGAACTTGAAATGGACACCTGACATTAGAACCATCATTAAAAAGGCACAACAAGAAAGTTCTTCTTGTGTCACCTCAGTAAGCTCAGATTGCCCAAGGATCTGCTGATAACAATTCTACAGAGAAATTATTGAACCTGTCATTTGTACTCAATAACTGTCTGGTTTGGTATAGCAACCAAACAGGACAAGTACAGACTTTAGGACTGCAGAAACAACAATTGCAAGCAACCTGTCTTTCATTGAGGGTCTGTATACTGCACAAACCAGAAAGAAGGCTTAGAAAATATCTACAGACCCCTCACATCCTGGACATAATCTATTTCAGCTTCTCCCCTCAGGACGCCGCTATAGGGCATTGCATGCCAAAACAATCAGACATAAAGATATTTTTCTCCCATGCCATCACTCTGCTGAACACTTAATTCCCACAGCACTGTCTAATTTTTCATCTTTTTTCATCTTCTTATCTTTCCAACTATCTTCTATTGGTTTATTATAATTTATCAATTCTTGTTTGTAACTTACGATTAATGATTGTAACTATGATTTATGATCTATGACCCGTTACTTGCTGTTTATATGTACACTATGACCTTATGCACTGGAAACAAATTCCTTGTATGTCCAATCACACTTGGCCAATAAAGAATTCCATTCTATTCTTTGAGAATGAACATAAAACATTGTGCAATTACAATATATTATTGTATTAGATAATATATTACAATATATGCATCTACAACATAATATATTGGTTTACAAGAAAAACCAACTATCTGTACCGGCTAGGTGAAACTTGGCTTAATGCCAGTAATTGTGAGGGAGATCTTGGAGTCCTAGTGGCCAATCACTTAAATCTGAGCCAACAGTTGTGGCAACAGCCAAAAAAACCAGTGCAATTCTAGGCTGCATTAATAGAAGGATAGAATCAAGATCACTTGACGTTCTAGTACTGCTTTACAAAGCCTTAGGATGTCCACACTTGGAATATTGCATCCAGTTCTGGTCATCATAATATCAAAAAGATGTTGAGACTCTGGAAAGAGTACAGAGAAGAGCAGTAAGAATGATTAGGGGATTGGAGACTAAAACACAAAGAACGGTTACAGAAATATCTAGTCTAACGAAAAGAAGGACTAGGGGATTCATGGTAGCAGTGTTCCAATATTTGAGGGACTCCTACAAAGACGAGGGAGTCAAACTATGAAAAGCGTGTGCCAAAATCCCCAACTATAATTTTCCCTCCCTTAGGTGCATCCCCATGCTTGGCTCCATTGTCCAATCAAATTCAAAGAAATATTTTTTGGAATAGTAGGTTCATGTGTGGAATGCAGCTGTGGTCTGTTCTCAGGCATCTGACTTTGAAGTTGCATCTCCGATAAATACAATGAACTAATTACCTCTGAATCCTCCCTCTTCCTATCCAGTCTCCCCAGACTGGCACCAAGTGATAGCAGAGCATAAGCATGAGGTGGCAGTTCTGACATTCCGCCTCCCTTGGAAAAAAGGTTAAATCTGGAAAAGAAAATGAGAGAAAGAAAAGCTATTAACATGGCATTCATCTTGGCTTTTATGCAATAGTGTTTTGTTAGTACATGTGGCGCAGTCACCCATTTGGTCTCAGAAGGGAGAAAGTGTTTCCATAGAATTAGATTTTGGAGTTTGCCTCTATGGAGGTGGAAGTCTAGGATTTCCTTGACTTCAAAATATTGCTTTTCTTCAATGAGAATATGGGCAGTGTGGTTTTCTGTTGGTGGTTGTAAAGATGAAGTCTTCATAGGTTTCAGGAGACTGCAATGGAAATGGGATGGATTCTCTTCAGATGTGGGGGCAGTTTTAGTTCAACGGTCATTGGGTTGATAACTCTTTATGGGGATAGGACCTATGTATTTTGGCTCCAGTTTTTTCAATGGTTGCCTGGATTTCAGGTAGAAAGGTATGCCTCTTCTCCGATGTTATACTTCTTCTGTGGAGATCTCTTTTTGTCAGCATATTTTTTAATGTGTCCCTGGCATCGTCTAGCTCTTTGCGCACTACAGGCCATGTAGTTTGTAATTGTTTTACCCACTCAGCCAGAGACTAACATTGGGGTGATTGTTGTGGGAACTCTGGCATAGCAACAAAATCCCAGCCAGTGCTGACACGGAATGGAGTGAAAATAGTGCTATTGTATACTGAATTGTTGTAGGCTACTTCTGCAAAGGAGAGAACATCAGTCCAATCATCCTATTGATAATTGATGCAACACCTGAGGTATTGTTCCAAGACACCATTAGTACACTCACAGGTACCATTAGTTTGAGGGTGGTGCAAGGAGTCCTTGGGTGCTTTCTAGTAGCTCTTACCAGAATTGGGGCATGAATTACACTCTCAATTGGAGATAAATCTTTCAGGAGCCCCATGTAGGTGGTAAATGTGTTGAAGAAAGAGCTTTGCAAGGGTTCGTGCAGAAGAGATTTTAGGGCATGCCACAAAGTGTAGCTGTTTGGAAAATAAGCCGGTGGTGTCCCATATCACAGTATTTCCCAAGTTCTCAGGTAGTTCAATGATAAAGTCCATGGAGATCTTCCAAGGAACTTGGGGTTAGTGACTGGTTGCAAAAGTCCCGATGGTTTTCCAGCACATCCTTTAGCCAAGGCACATGGGGCAACTAGCCATGTATTTTTCTATGTCTTTCTTCATGCTTGGCCATCAGAACTGGCATCTAACAAGATGCAGGGTTTTCACAAAACCAAAGTGCACTGTGGTTTTTGAGTCGTGCCTCCTTTGTAAAATGAGAGGTCTTTGGCTCACAGGCCAGAGTTTGCTTCTGACACAAGCGAGGCCATCGTGTAAGGAGATGTCCTCTTTGTGACCTGTGAACTTGTCTTGTCTTCAGACAGGGCCATTTTCATTGCCTGGCTTAGATTGTCAATTAAATTGGGCTTAGCTTTATTTTATGTTCTGGTTGTGGCTGGTGCTGCTATCTGATTGGAGTGAATAATGGAGTTCACTACATCTTCTTTGGTGCTGTTATATTGGGATAACCAGGAGAGGGCATCAGCCAACGTTTCTGAAGAGATAATAAAAATATTTTAGATCTGTTATTTTGTAAATTTGTTTAACCTCAACCATTGCTTTTTTGGAAATGGCATTGATATAGTTTAGGTTGAGAGACCAGAGTAAGCCAGATCAGAAACTATTTTATTACAAGACAAAGTAATTATATTTTACAGGTAGTACAGCTGGGCCAGTACTAGCAGTATTGTTTCAGTCAATATTTCAAGCAGTAGAACCCATTACAGACTTTTTCAAAGATTAGACATGCTCTAGATAAAAAATGCACTGAGTAGGAACTGCAAATGAACATCTGTGTTGCAAAGTCATGGATACCTAGATATTTGAAGGCCTAAAGTTGGTTGTTACTGAATTTATGACTAATGGAATAATCAGCATGATATTTGGTAAATACAAGTGTCTTTTATTGTGAATCATTAAATATCTCATCATAGCAATATGATAATAGGCTTTGTAGGCTTTGCTGAAGCCTATCATTTGAATCATAGATAAAATGATAGAATCATCAGCAAATAAAAGAATGGAAACTGATTTGTGGAGGAGATGGAATTTTCATTTGACAAGGGTCTGTATAATATTAATATAAAAATTGAGTAATAAAAGGGCAAGTTACATTCCTGTTTAATCCTCTTGAGTAGTGATGGGAACCCTCAAATTGCCATTATTCTGCATGAAGCATCATCAGTTGAAGGAGGTGATGATGACTATGTGTCATGGTTCTGACTAATGAAACACTTCAAAGAACTTCCAGGCATTGTTTATCCTAAAAAGTCTTTATTTTGTGTAACAGAATGTCGGCACGGCATGGATAGATGCCAAGATCTGAATTTCCCTTCCTTGCACATAACATTCCAGCCTATTCCCCTCCCCTATTTTGCAGTCATAAATCACGTTCTCCAATCGGCCCGAAGGGCAAAGGTTCACTTCCGTTCTGTAGCCCGCACATTCCTTATCTTTCTCCTCCCCTCCCAGCATCATCTAAATTAACTCTAAAAATACCAGACAGTTCTGCATATTTTGTCAAAGCAATAATATCCAATATATATTTGTACGCGTGTATCCATGTTTGTGACTACGCATGTGTGGACTGCTATCGACTGTTATTTATGAAAGATTTTGGTATTCATATGATAGTCAATGCACAAAAATTAGTCAAGATGGATCAACACATATTCACCAACAGCAGAGGGAGTAGAATCACAATCAAACATACTATAAGATTAATTTTTATAAGATTAATTAAACCCTTCTATAAGAGCTATGACTTAAGAACTGAAATTTAGCAAGAGTTCTCCAAATGTAGGAATATTGCTGCAATAATAGCATGACACTAAAAAAATGATTTGCCAAGTCCACCATTCATACTCTGGTATCCTGCCATTGTGCTGAGGAGGATGGCATGCTCGGGATTTTTTGTTTCTGCTGTTCACTTGGAATTAGGGAGGGGGGCTGTCTTCAGAGACAGGACGGACTCCTTCCCAGCTGGTTTTTGCCAGGTTCCAAGGCTGTCGCGCCCTGAGTGTGAACTGTTATTTGCGTAGCACCTCCGTATGCTCAAACCATCTTCTCAGCATCAATTGACCACCAGTGGACTGATCAGAAGGGGTTGGATTCAGAAACCAAAAGAAATGCTTTGTGCTTTGTATCTTCAGATTCTGCCTGACTTTACTGCATCCATTTTCTCTCAGTAAAAGTTCTTTTGATTCAACTCAATGGATTCAAGAGTCTTACTTTCCTGAGGGGGCTGACTGGGGCAGGTCTGACATTAGGCAGAATCTGCAGTACTAATCAACTCAAGACAGACCTACCGCTGTACCGTGGGGACCATGCACAGGATGTCAGCTCAGAGCAGTGACAAGAGGAAGCCAAATGGTGCGGGGAAGCATCATTCAGAGTTCCCCCTGGACTGAAACTCTCAGAATGAATGGAGGACGTTGAGAGCCTGCATGACTCATCAAGACCCAGGTGGTCCATAGGCATTAGAAAGAAGGAAGACTAGGAAGGAAGGGCCAAGGGAGTAACTCTTACCCATGGTAGCCATGGCAACCAAAGCTGGAAGAGCTCGAAGACAATGAGTCAGGCAGAGAACCCGACTATGCCAACCTGATCATGTGGCAAGCCATGAAGTTTATGATGAATGCCTTCTGAACCCTCAAAGCGTGTGAGTCCCTTGCCAAGGCCACTGCCAGCTAGGCAGACCATAGCAGAGGATAATGATGGGAGGACATTGCTGACAGCCTCTATGCCAGATGCCTCAGTGACCCCAGCTGCTGCCACCGCAGCGGCACTGAGGGGGCCACCAGAACCACCACCCCAGCCGGAGCTGCCCCAGCCAGGGGAAAAAGTTGGAAGACTCCACCCCTCGGGGTGAAATTCGATGGGGACCTCCAGCAATGGGCTGTTCTTGGCTCACATCCTGACCTACATGCAGGAGTATGGTCCCAAAACATCTACTGAAGGGACTAAAGTGAGGAGCTGCCGCATGCTGGATAGTCATGCTTCACAACAAAAATGCCTCTGAATTGAGGAACTTCAAACATTTCATGGCAGCACTCCGCCAACAATTCGAAGGCCCCCTGGCTGATCGCAAAGTGAGAGACTGCATAGACTGTCCGCAACGGTTACAGAGGGGTGATAGAATACACCAAAGAATTCAGGCTCTAGCATGTCGGCTCACCGACTGTCCTCAAGACATCTTCATCAGCTGTTTCAAGGATGAGCTCTACAATGCCTGTGTTTCAAGGGGGGCTCTCCCCACCCTTCATGGCTGGTACATTTTGGCGAAGAAGTGATCAACCAGGTACGCAACAGGTACCGCCCAGGACAGGGATGGAAGAAATCGCATCCAGAGAAGAGGGAGCCAACAAAACCACAGAACCCCCTGACCACTTGCTTTAAGTGCAGTCACGAGGGGCATTGGGTAGCAGAGTGCAAGAACGGGCGACGCACCAAAAAGACCATTCCTAGATACAATTTTTTCAAAAGAAATAGATCTACAAACAGGGGAGGGGGAGTTGCACTATATGTAAGAGAACACTACATATCTACAGAAATGCACGTGATCAAAGATAAAAACCCTGCAGAATGTATATGGGTCAATATAAAAGGAAAAAAATTGCAATTGCCATAGGTGTATATTATAGGCCACCCAACCAATCAGAAGAAATAGGTGAACTCTTTGCCAAAGTTAACAAACGTATGTAAGAAGCATACGTATGTAGGAAGTAGTAGTGGGAGACTTCAACTATCCAGTTATCAACTGGGAAACAAACTATGCTGCGAATGGGAGATCAAACAGATTCTTAACCAACCTAGCCGACAACTTTTTCATCCAAAAGGTAGAGGAGGGAACTAGAAGTAAAGCTATACTGGACCTAATCCTTACTAATCAAGAAGAAGTGATAGAGGGAGTTGAAGTTGCTGCAACCTTGGGTGAAAGTGACCATGTCATGCTGAAATTCAATATAATGCAAACACAAACAATAGAAAATAATCCAACCAGAGTCTTAAACTTCCAAAGAGTGGATTTTAACAAACTCAGAGAAAACCTAGGAAAAATTCCATGAACAAAAATCCTAAAGGGGAAAACAACGCAAGAAGCGTGAGAAACTCTGAAAAATGCAGTCATAAAAGCCCAGACCAGCACAATACCACTGAAAAAGAAAAACAACAAATTCAAGAAGAAACCAGCATGGCTGCACAAAGCTCTCTCTGACAAACTGAAAGACAAAAAGGACAAGTACAAAAAATGAAAAGAGGGACACATAACTAAGGCTGATTATCAGCAGACAGCCAGAACATGCAAAAATGAAGTCAGGAAAGCAAAGGCTCAGAAGGAACGAAGACTTGCAACAGATATCAAGGACAATAAAAAAAAAGTTTCTTTCAACATATTAATAACAAGAAAAAAGTTAAGGAAACTGTAGGTCCACTAAAGAGAGAAGATGGCAAGGACGTAACAGGCAGTAGGGAGAAAGCAGAGCTGCTTATTCTTTGCATCAGTCTTCACACAAAAAGAAATTATAGCTCAACATGCCAAAAAAACTACTGCAAAAGACAAACTAGAAACAAAAATTAAAATAAGCAAGAAAATGGTAGGAGAACACCTATCCGACCTTGATGAATATAAATCACGAGGAGCCGACAGATTGCATCCCAGAGTTCTGAAGGAGCTGTCAGATGTTATCTCAGAACCATTGTACCATATCTTTCAAAAATCCTGGAGCACTGGGGAAATACCTGATGATTGGAAAAGGGCTGATGTGGTTCCCATCTTCAAGAAAGGGGAAAACAACAGACTCAGGAAACTACTGACCAATCAGTCTAATATCAATACCTGGGAAGATCCTGGAAAAGATAATCAAAAAACAGATCTGCAAACAACTAGAAGCAAACAAAGTTATAACCAGTAGCCAGCACGGGTTTGTCAAAAACAGATCATGCCAAACCAATCTTATTTCATTCTGTGATAAAGTGACTAAATTAGTAGACCAGCAAAACACTGTGGACATAGTATATTTAGATTTCAGTAAGGCATTTGACAAAGTAGACCACAACCGGCTACTAAGTAAGCTAGAAAAAGGTGGAATAGACAACACCACCATCAGATGGATCTGTAGCTGGCTGACAAACCGTACTCAGCGAGTAGTCCTCAATGGTACTACATCCACATGGAGAGAAGTAAGCAGTGGGGAACCACAAGGTTCCATCTTAGGCCCAGTACTCTTCAATATCTTTATTAATGACTTAGATGAGGGAATAGAAAGGGAACTCATCAAATTTGCAGATGATACTAAACTGGCAGGCATAGCCAATACCCCAGAAGACAAAAAGATCCAAAAAGATCTTGACAAACTTGAACAATGGGCCCTATCCAACAAAATGAGTTTTAATGTGGAGAAAAGCGAAGTTTTACATTTATGCAGGAAAAATCAAAGGTTTAAGTCGAGATGTGGCTCAAAAACAGCAACTGTGAGAGGGACCCTGGAGTCTTAATGGACGATCACTTGAATATGAGCCAGCAGTGTGCAGCAGCAGTCAAAAAAGCTAATACAATCCTGGGTTGTATAAACAGAGGCATAGCATCAAGATCACATGAACTATTAGTACCACTTTATAAAACCCTAGTAAGACCACAACTGGAATACTGCAACCAACCAACAAAAAAGATATGAGACGTTGGAAAAAGTTCAGAGAAGAGCAACTAAAATGATCAAAGGCCTGGAGATTAAAACATATGAAGAACGGCTGCAGGACTTGGGTTTGGCTAGTCTAAAGAAAAGAAGAAATGGGTGACATGATAGCAATATCCCAGTATTTGAGGGGCTGCCACAAAGAAGAGGGCATCAAACTATTCTCCAAACCACTAGAGGGCAAGATAAGAAATAATGGTTGGAAACTGACCAAAGAGAGAAGCAACCTGGAATTAAGGAGAAACTTCCTAACAGTGAGGACAATTAACCAGTGGAACAGCTTGCCTTCAGAAATAGTGGGCGTTCCATCACTGGAGATTTTTAAGAAGAGACTAGACAGTCACTTGTCTGAAATGGTATAGGTTCTCCTGTTCAAGCAGGGGGCTGGAGTAGAAGACCTCCAAGGTCCCTTCCAGTTCTATTCTATTCTATTCTATTCTATTCTAGTCCCATGGGAAAAGTTGCTAAACCACCACAATGATGCCAAGAAATGGCACTGAAAGGAGTGGAGATCATTGAGTTCACCCCGTCTTCCAAAAGTGGTGAGGGAACTCCAATCCTGCCGACCAAGGGTCGGCCTGAGTGACACTGATATCGTTGATCCCTTGGTAAGTGGCCCGATGACCCCAGTAATAGTTCCCATAGAGTTAATTATTGAGTCATCAGGGCTAAAAGCCAACTTACCAGCCCTCCTGGACTCAGGTTGCACCCAGATGCCTGGTTAACCCAGCCCTAGTAAAAAGATTGGGGATTCCTGTGGCATTCTGCCAGCTAGATGGATCTGTGACAGGTGGCATCCTAGCGACATTTGTTACTGAGCCGATAGAAATGGGGATGGGGGACCATACTGATACTCTAAGCTTTATAGTGGTCTCCAGAATGGTGAGCCCCTTGGTGCTGGGGTTGATCTGGCTCAAGAAGTGGACATAAATTGGAGGAGGGGCTGCTGAAAATCCAACGAGCCTGCCCAGCATGTGGCCCGGAACAAGTTCAGGAAGCTTGTCCAGTGAGCTGTGAGGCAGGAGCCGCAGTGCAAGAACAGGGAAGAGAGCTTGGCTCTATCCCTAAAGAATACTGGGACTTGAGGGAGATGTTCAGTGAAAAGGGGTTGGATGAGCTCCCCCTTCACCAACCAATGGATTGCTATAGAGATTTTATCGGAGGCTAAACTACCCAGCCAAAAGTTTACTCGATGACCCCAAGGGAATTAGAGCAATTGCATTCCTTCATTGATTAAAAACCTCGCCCATGGATTTATCCAGCTGGCACAACCTCAGGTGGCTGCCCCCATTTTATTTCAGGAAAAAAAATGATGGATCACTTCACCTGTGGTCTATAGAGGATTAAATGGTGTGTGTGTGGAAAACATTTACTCCTTACCCTCAATGAAGGACATGCTAGTCCACTTGGCAAGGGCAAGCTTTTTACTCAGTTAGACCTACGGGAGGCTTATTATCGTGTGAGGATCAAAGAGAGGGACAAATGGAAAAGTGCTTTTAATTGTCCACTGGGATGTTTCCAGTTTAAAGTCCTCCCTTTTGGTCTCCAGGGCTCTCCAGCAGTCTTCATGTAGCTAATTAATGAGGTGCTGCATGAGTACCAATACAAAGGGATGCAGGTGTACTTAGATTATATACTGATCTACACCAAAACAAAAGCTGAGTATGTAAAATTGATGAGAGCGATGCTCAAGAAACTAAAAGCTGCTAAGTTGTACACCAAGGTCTCCAAGTGCAAGTTCCACCAGAGTAAAATAGACTATTTAAATTACCACATATCGCACAAAGGAATTGAGATGGACCCCCAAAAGGTCCAGGCAGTATTGGATTGGGCCCCACCGTGCACCAGAAAGCAATTGCAAAGCTTCTTGGGCTTTGCCAATTTTTACCGCCAATTCATCCCATCTTTTGCCCAGATCGCATTCCCCATCACTAATCTTTTAAAGACAAAAGGGGAAGACAAGCCCAAGCCTAATCCAACCTCTAAAATGGACTATGGAGTGT
Organism: Azemiops feae; assembly: GCA_023970755.1. NCBI lineage: Eukaryota > Metazoa > Chordata > Lepidosauria > Squamata > Viperidae > Azemiops > Azemiops feae. The sequence goes on from JALGBA010003550.1 coordinate 19,015, forward strand.
CAGGCAGCATTCGAGAAACTTAAAAGCTTATTTGCAACTGAACCTGTCCTCAAAACACCTAAGATCCAAATGCCCCATTCAGGCAGACTCTAGCGATGTGGCTGTAGGGGCCATACTCTTGCAATGAAACGAACAAGGCAATCCACAACCTTGTGCCTATACTTCTAGAAAACTGTCAGAGACTGAACAGAGATGGGCGGTCTGGGAAAAGGAAGCTTACACCATATGCTGAGCACTCTTAACATGGAGCTACTTCCTTGAAGGGAGCAAAGTATCTTTTGAGGTGTGGACTGACCACAAGAATTTAGAGGCATTGAAAACCCACATAGGCTGTCGCCCAAACAAGTCCAATGGGCACAGTACTTCAACCCATTTAACTTTACTTTGTGCTACCTCCCAGGAGGCAAGAATTTTCTGGCTGATGCCCTGTCACAAATGCTTCAATATAACTGTACCAAGTCAGATGTGGTCAATTAATCCCATCACGCTGGCTGCTTCGGTCATGACCAGAGCACAAGCGAGAGAAGCCTCAGATAGACAACAATGTCACAGCAGCTCTTAAAGCCTCACTACAGGAAGACAAGTGATTTCAAAATCACAAAAATGAATGTTCCATATGGGATGGTCTAGCCTGGGTGGGGGCTAGATTGTACCATGTTTCCCTGAAAATAAGACCCAACCAGAAAATAAGCCCTAGCCTTATTTTCTAGCGTGCTCCTAATGTAAGCCCTATCCCCAAAATAAGCCCCAATTAAGATTGTCAACAGCCTTGGGCGGGTGGGCATGGCCAGCACAGGAGGCATTGAGCGCGCAAGGGCTGGTGGTGTCTGGCAGCAACTGCAGCCCACGCAGCACAGATGAGACCAAGCGCTGCGACTACCGGGCCGGCCCTCCCAAGCAGAGGCATGTGATCCCAACATGTAGCAGCAGGCAATCCTGATGTTCCACGCAGCTGCCTGCCCATTCTCTCCCACTGTCTCGGCTTGCCTGTGGCTGCACTGGGACAGGAGGCGGTGCATCAGAATTGCCTGCCTCCCCTTTGTACCTCTGCCTGCTGCTGCTGCCAGTGCCCACCGCCATGAGGACAAGCCACCCACGGTCGTGCTGGGGCAGGCAGCCGCATGGTGCGTCCAGATCGCATGCCTCCCCCATGCCTTTGCCTCTGCCTGCTGCTTGGACAAATAATCAACACACCGCTGTGTGGGCTGCGCAGCCCCAGAGTGTGCTGGTCAAGGGGCTGGCAGGCTGCAGCTGCTGCTGGACACCGTTGGCCCCCATGTACTCACCGACTCGGGCACCGGGCTGATCACCCTGATACTGTGTTTCCCTGGAAATAAGCTATAATGCATCTTTTGGAGCCAAAAAAACTATAAGACTGGGTGTTATTTTCGGGAAAACACAGTATATATCAGAGAGTCAGAGGCTACTGGTTCTGGATAAAAGCCATGATTCAAAAACTGCTGGGCATTTTGGTTTTTGAAAACTTCACATTTAATTAAAAGGCAGTTTTGGTGACCATCCTTAAAGAAGGACATTAATAGCTATGTGGCAAGTTGCCTGATTTGTGCCTCTGCCAACCGGTGGCAAGGAAAAACCCCAGGGCTCCTCCAACCAGTAGCTGAGCCAACGGCACCCTGGAGAGAAATCTCCATAGATTTTATAGTAGAACTCCCAGAAAGTTCAGGAAATACAATTATATGGGTTATAACTGATTTGTTTTCCAAGCAGTTGCACTTTGTCCCATGCCAAAAAATTCCCTCGGCATATGCGCTAGCCAAGCTTTTTGTGCAACATGTATACTGACTGCACAGAGTCCTACAACACATAACCTCTGATAGGGGGGTGCAATTCACTTCCAAGTTCTGGTAAGCATTCCTAAATCTTCTAGGGACTGATCAAGGGCTTGCCTCCAGTCACCACCCCCAAACCAATAGGGGTGTGAACACACGAACTCTGTATTGGAATAATACTTGTTAATTATCAACTGGACAGACCTTTTAACCATTTGTGGAGGTAGCATACAATAATTTGGTACACCATCCACTCCTTTCAAGGTGGCAATGTGACAAGACATCACTCCCATGCCTGAGCTACCTTTGAATGATCCCCCTATGTCTTTTTTAAAAGAATGGGTCTCTCAATTATGAAATACCTGGCCAGTTGTGAGGAGGTTCTTTGCAGATTCTAGGGAAGCATAAAAAAAGCAAGCTGACAAAAAGCGAATGGAACCAAAAACCTTTTATATCGATGACCACATTTACCTATCCACCTGATACTTGCAATCTCTGCAACCATCGAAGAAGTTAGGACCCAAATATGTAGGTCCCTTCCCCATCAAACTGATTATTAACCCAGTAAAAGTGAGACTAGTTTTTCCCAAATCCCTTTGACATATTCACTGCAGTTTATTAAAGACTGAGATTACCTCCCAACTTAGATCTGAATTGCCATCACTGCCTGAGCCTTTAATAATACAAGGGGAACAACACGTTGAGGTTAAGGATATTTTAGATTCACACAAACATCAGGGAATATTTGGTTGCGTGGAAAGATTTTTCCGAATCCCAAAATGAATGGGTTAACCAACACCATGTTAAAGCTGCTAGGCTCCTTAAACAGTTTCATAATGAATATCCTGATAAACCTAAGTAAGCTGTCAACCCTAACCTCTTTTCACCTTTATTGTGTTTTGTTTTGCAGGACTAACGTCGCTGTTCAGGGGGTAGCATGTCAAGTCCACCATTCGTACTCTGGTATCCTGCCATTGTGCTGAGGGGGAGGGGAGATGGCATGCTTGTGATTTTTTGCTGCTGCTGTTCACTTGGGAATTAGGGAGGGGGACTGTCTTTGGAGATGGGACTGACTCCTTCCCAGCCAGTTTTCGCTAGGTTCCAAGGCCGTTGTGCCCTGATTGTGAACTATTATCTGCCTAGCACCTCAGCATTCTCAAAACATCTTCTTGGCACCGATTGACCGCCGATGGACTGGTCATTGAGGTTGGGATTGGGAAACCAAAATAATTTATTTGTGCTTTGCGCGGCATCTTTAGATTCCGCCTGATTTTATTTCATCCAGTTTCTCTCAGTAAAAGTTCTTTTGATTCAACTCAATGGATTCAAGAATCTTACTTTTCTGAGAGGGCAGCCTGGGGCAAATCTGACAGGCATAAACAATATGTATCTTACCACACATTCACAACACAAAGAGTATTCCTAATACAGGAAAGAACTTAATATGAAAGAAAGTTAATTGATGCTGCTGCTGTATAGAATGAATGATATCACTTAGAAAGATGAAATAAGACAACTGATTTAAAACTGTATGTGTGTTAATAGCAGAGCCAACACTGAATTAGGGAGGGGGATGACACTACCTATAGAATTAATAAGAGGACACCAAACTACCTACACAAAATAGAAAATTACAAAATGAAAGATGAGAATCTGTTGGAGCTGATGAGTGAGCTATTGGCGGAGCTGCTCGGAACAGAAAAGGATCAAATGGAAAGAGAGATAGATCAGGTTTTCAGAGTCAATTCAAGCTATGCTAGAAAAAATAGAGTCCCTAGGGAAATTCATGTAAGATTTGTTAAAAGATCCACAAGAGATGACATCCTGAGAGCAATCAGAGATCAACCACTGAAATATAAAGAAAAAGAACTTGTAGTTCTTAAGCCTCCTTCATGGATTACTGCCTTGTCGTTGCGAAAGGGCTTGCGTAACTCATTGAAGTTATGAGCTATGCCGTGCAGGGCCACCCAAGACGGACAGGTCATAGCAGAGAGTTCTGACAAAATGTGATCCACTGGAGAAGAAATGGCAACCCCTCCAGTATCTTTGCCATGAAAACCCCATGGACAGTACTAAAAGGCAAAAAGATATGATGCTGGAAGATGAGCCCCTCAGGTCGGAAGGTGTCCAATATGCTACTGGGGAAGAGCAGAGGGCTAGTACTAGTAGCGGCCAGAAAGAGTGTAAGCGACTGGCCAAAGCCGGAAAGGAGCTCAGCGTGGGGCATCTGGTGGTGAAAGGAACATCGATTCTGTAAGATTTTTCTCCATAGGAACCTGAACGTAAGGATCCATGAATCAAGGCAAACTGGACGTAGGTCAAACAAGAGATGAAAGACTGAACATCGACATCTAGGAATCAGCGAACTAAAATGGACAGGAATGGTTGAATTTAATTCAGAGGACTCTCAGGTATACGTACTCGGGCAGAATCTCTCAGAAAAATGGAGTAGCCTCATAGTCAATAAAAGAGTAGGAAAAGCAATAATGGGATACAATCCCCAAAATGACAGAATGATCTCAGTGCGAATCCAAGGCAAGCCATTCAATATCACAGTAATCCAAGTCTATGCCCCAACCACTGGTGCTGAAGAGGATGAAATTGACCGGTTCTATGAAGCCCTACAGCACCTTATAGAATCAACACCAAAAAATGATGTCCTTATCATCATGGGGGATTGGAATGCTAAAGTAGGAAACCAAAAGATAAACGGAATAACAGGCAAGTTTGACCTTGGAGTACAAAATGAAGCAGGGCACAGGCTGATAGAATTTTGTCAAGAGAATACAATGGTCATAGCAAATACTCTTTTCCAACAACCCAAGAGACGTCTCTACACATGGACATCACCAGACGGTCAACACAGAAATCAGATTGACTATGTGCTCTGCAGCCAAAGATGGAGAAGCTCTATACAGTCAGTAAAAACAAGACCAGGAGCTGACTGTGGCTCAGATCATGAGCTTCTCGTTGCAAAATTTAGGCTTAAATTGAAGAAAGTAGGGAAAAATCCTAGCGTCACTCAGTAGAACTAGAATCATATCCCTGATGAATATACAGTGAGTACAATAGATTTAAGCAATTAGATCTGATAGACAGAGTGCCTTGAAGACTATGGACGTAGGTTCCAACATTGTCAAGAGTAGCAACTAAAACCATCCCCAACGAAAAGAAATGCAGAAAGCAAAAATGGCTGTCTGAGGAGCTTGCAAATAGCTGAGGAAAGAAGGGACGAAGCCCGGGAAGAACAGAGAAAGATACACCCAATTGAATGCTAATTCCAGAGAATAGCTAGAAGAGATAAGAACTGCCTTCTGAATGAACACATTGCATATAGAAATAGAAGAGAACAATAGAATAGGGAGAACCAGAGATCTCTTCAAGAAAATTGGAGATATGAAGGGAACGTTTCATGCAAAGATGGGCATGATAAAGGACCAAAATGGCAGGGACCTAACAGAGGCAGAAGAGATTAAGAAGAGGTGGCAAAATTACACAGAAGAACTATACAAAAACGAGCTTAGCATCCCTGATAACCACGATGGGGTGGTCATTGACCTCGAGCCAGACATCCTAGAATGTGAAGTGAAATGGGCCTTAGGAAAGCTGAGCAACAACAAAGCTAGTGGAGGTGATAGTATTCCAGCTGAGCTATTCAAAATCTTAAAAGACGATGCAGTAAAAGTGCTACACTCAATTTGCCAGCAAATTTGGAAAACTCAACAGTGGCCACAGGATTGGAAAAGGTCAATTTACATTCCAATTCCAAAGAAAGGCAATGCCAAAGAATGTTCAAACTATCACACCATTGCACTCATTTCACATGCAAGTAAAGTTATGCTTAAAATCCTACAAGCTAGACTCCAGTAGTATGTGGATTGAGAACTTCCAGAAGTACAGGCAGGATTTCGAAGAGGCAGAGGAACTAGAGATCAAATTGCCAACATACGCTGGATTATGGAGAAAGCTAGGGAGTTCCAGAAAAACATCTATTTCTGCTTCATTGACTATGCTAAAGCCTTTGATTGTGTGGATCACAACAAATTGTGGCAAGTTCTTAAAGAGATGGGAGTACCAGACCATCTTATTTGTCTCTTGAGAAACCTATATGCGGGTCAAGAAGAAACAGTGAGAACTGGACACAGAACCACTGATTGGTTCAAAATTGGGAAAGGAGTCCGGCAAGGCTGTATTCTATCGCCCTGCCAATTTAACTTATATGCAGAGCACATCATGAGAAAGGCAGGGCTAGATGAATCAAAAGTTGGAATTAAGATTGCCGGGAGAAATATCAACAACCTAAGATATGCAGATGATACCACTCTAATGACAGAAAGTGAAGAGGAACCAAAGAGCCTCTTGATGCGGGTGAAGAAGGAGAGTGCAAAAGCTGGCTTGAAACTCAACATTAAGAAAACCAAAATCATGGCATCCGGCCCTCTCAATTCCTGGCAAATAGATGGGGAAGAAATGGAGGTAGTGACAGATTTTATCTTCCTGGGCTCTAAGATCACCAGTATGGGGACTGCAGCCAAGAAATTAAAAGAAACGCTTGCTCCTGGGGAGGAGCTTGGCAAATTTAGCAGCATAACTAAAAAGGCAGAGACATCAGCCCTGCCAACAAAATTACGTTAGTCAAGGCCATGGTTTTTCCCAGTTGCAGATGTATGGCTGTGAAATGGACCATAAAAAGGCTGAGCGCAAAGATTGAGGCCTTTGAACTATGTTCTGGAGAAGACTCCTGCGAGTCTTGGACTGCAGAGGCGATCAAACCGGTCAGTCTAGAGTAGATCACCCCTGACTTCTCCTGTAGAAGCCAGATACTGAATTTTGCAACTCAAGTACTTTTGGCCACCTAATGAGAAGAAGGACTCACTGGAAAGAGCCTAATGCTTGGGAAAGATTGGAGGCAATTAGAAGAAGGTGACACAGAGAATTAGGTGGCTGGATGGAGTCACTGAAGCAGTAGGCATGGCTTAAATGGACTCGAAGATGGTAAGTAACCGGAGGCCTGGAGGAACGTTGTCCATGGGGTCGCGATGGGTCGGACACGACTTCGCAACTAACAACAACAAAGTTCTTAAGCAAATTCCTAGAAGGATAAGAGAAGCCTGAAGAGAATATCAATTTTTAACAAAGAAATTGTTCAAAAGTTTTAAGGCAGCCGGTACCAATTGACCTCCGCCTGTGTAAAAGTAATGCCTGATTGCATTCAAGGACCTATTGGCTGCTTGCAATGCATGTCCCCTGCGAGTGGAAAACCACCCCAAGGTATCTAAATGTTCTAACCTGTTCCAAACTGTGTCCTTCTATTTTCCAGGAGTATTGGCTGGGTCTTTTAGCAAAAGCTAAAATTTTTGATTTATCAAAGTTAAGGACCAACTTATTCTGTTTGCAGTAGCCGAGTGTTGCCCTAATTGCTCTCTTCAGTCCTACAGGAGTTTGAGAAATAATGACCGCATCGTCGGCATATAGAAGGATCGGGATTTTGCGATGTGCTAAGTTGGGCGGATGCAGATCAGGGTTCTGTAAGAGATCGATCAGGGGGTTGATATAGAAGTTAAAAAGGGAGGGGGACAGGATGCAACCCTGCCATACCCCTTTTTGTACCCTTACTGAGCCGGTTAAGGTCCCTTGAGGATTACACCTCACTTTCAAGGTGGAATTGGCATACAATTTTTGTATGAGGAAAAGGAGGCGTTTATCGATAGTAGTGCCTTCTAATTTCTCCCATAGGGATTTCCTAGATATTGAGTCGAAGGCCTGCTTAAAATCAAGGAAGGCCACAAAAAGTGAGGATTTTTTTTATGTGTGTATTTTTGTACTAGATGATGAAGTACCAAGATATGATCCACTGTTGATCTTCCTTCTCTAAAACCGGCTTGTTCATCTTTAATTATCCCCCCCAAAATTAGCCAATCCTGAAGTTTATAGTTTAAGTGTTTGGCATACATTTTACTAATAACACTCAGAAGACTAATGGGTCTATAATTGCCAGGGTCAGTTCTACTACCTTTTTTATAGATTGGTATGATAATTGCTAATCCCCAATCTCTTGGCATATGGCCCGTTCTATCTATATATGTAAACAGAGATGCTAAAAGTGGAGCCCACCAACTGGGATTATTTTTTATTATTTCTGGCAGGACATTGTCAGCACCAGGTGCCTTATTAGCCTTGAGGGCTCCAATCAATCGGGATATCTTGCCTGGTGTAACGGGGCCAATAAGGGGTTTGGTCCAAATTAATTTGGCTCTCATTAGTTACATAGTCGGGGTCTGCATAAAGCTTTCTAAAATATTCTTCCCAGGCATGAATCGGTACCTGATTAGCTGGAGGTAGGGGGGATTTCCCCAATCCTCTGGTGATGTGCCAAAAAAGGGATGTATTTTTTGTCTTGACTGATGCAATTAGTCTATGCCAAGACTCCATCTGAGCCGCCCTTTTCTTTTCTTTTAGAAGAGTCTTATATTGTGCCTTCAACTGCTTTAAGCAGTGAGTGTGATCCTCAGAAGGGGCATTTTTACTTTTTCTGTATTCCTTATTATATGTTTTTTTTTTTAGTTGCACGCAATCCCTGTTAAACCATTTTTTATTCTTTAAAACCGGCTTTTTGGGGTGAGCTAGTATTCTATTAGTGAGGACCGATTTCAAATTTAAAATTAAAGTTTCAAACCCCTTTAAGTATGATCCTTCAAACGTATTCGTTAATAGAGATGTGTGTAGTTCTATGGTTTCTGGGGCTAACATCCATTTAGTAACTTCCATTGCATTTTTCTCTGTCCATTTAATTTTTATTTGGGTATTGTGGTTCTCTAACCTGGGTAGATAGGTTGAGCCAGCCCTTAGCAGTTTCTGGTGTAATGTAAAAGTAAGGGTTAGTGGATCGTGATCGCTTTCCAGTCGCGAGTCTACCTCCATTTTCTGCAGGAACTTCAGGAGGCCGTATGATACTATCCAATAATCAACTGTGGATGTTCTTCCTGCTCCCCGATACGTATAATCTGCTGGGTAGTCATCCCATGTGGAACCATTAAGGATACAAAGGTCCAAGCGTACAGTCATCTGTCTTACACACAAACCTGCCCGATTTGCCTTGGTGTCTTTAAATTGTCTGGCAAACGGGTTCTCCTGGTACATTCTCTTCATAATAGATCTTAAATTGATTGAATAATGCTTGATCGCTTGGGCCCATCCTAGTGTTTAAGTCCCCCCCAATAATTATTGCTGCTGTGGGATATTTGTCTAAGCAGCCCAGGATAAAATCTTCTATACCCTCCCAGATCTTATTGATCAGATTATTCTTGTTGAGTGGGGGAAT
>JALGBA010003552.1:0-17303 GCA_023970755.1 Azemiops feae
AGTGTTGGCTATTCCTGCCAGCTTGGTGTCGTCTGCAAATTTGATGAGTTCCCCATCTATCCCCTTGTCCAAATCGTTGATGAAGATGTTGAAGAGCACTGGGCCCAGAACAGAGCCCTGGGCACCCCACTACACACTTCCCTCCATGTAGATGCGGTTCCATTGAGGACCACATGCTGAGTACGGCCGGTCATCCAGCTACGAATCCATCTGGTGGTGATGCTGTCTAACCCACATTTTTCTATCTTATCAAGTAGTAGGTTGTGATCTACTTTATCAAATGCCTTACTGAAGTCCAAGTAAATTATATCCACAGCATTCCTTTGATCCACTAATTTTGTCACTTGGTCAAAGAATGCAATAAGGTGTTTTGTCTGGCATGATCTGTTTTTGACAAACCCATGTTGGCTTTTAGTAATGACTTTGTTTGCCTCTAGGTGTTCGCTGATTCGTTGTTTGATTATCTTTTCCAGAATCTTCCCAGGTATTGAGGTCAGGCTGATAGGTCTGTAATTTCCTGGGTCCATTTTTTCCCCTTTTTTGAAGATGGGAACTACATCAGCTCTTTTTCAGTCCTCCGGTAGTTCCCCAGTGCTCCAGGATCTTTGAAAAATATAGTTCAGTGGTTCTGAGATCACATCTTCCAGTTCCTTGAGAACCCTGGGGTGAAGTCCCTCTGGTCCTGGTGATTTTGAACTCGTCTAGGCTGGACGGTGCTCACTTAACGTTTTCCTTGCCTATCTTACTTGCATTTCTATTCTGTTTTTTATGGCACTATTTTTGGTAGGTTGGTCTGTTTTTTCCCTTTGTGTAAAGACAGATGCAAAAAATGAGTTAAATAGTTCTGCTTTCTCCCTGTTGCTTGTCACCTTTTTGCCACTTTCACCCACTAGTGGACCAATCATTTCCTTCACTTTTTTCTTGTTTTTTACATGTTGAAAGACGCTTTTTTTGTTATTTTTGACTTTGGTCGCAAGCCTTAGTTCATTATGAGCCTTAGCTTTCCTCACTTCATCTTTGCAGGCTCGGGCTATTTGCTGATATTCTGTCTTAGTTATGTGCCCCTCTTTCCACTTTCTATACTTGTCCCTTTTATCTTTCAATTTATCAGAGAGTTCTTTATGCAGCCATGCTGGTTTCTTTTGAGAACTGTAATTTTTCCTCTTTGTTGGTATTGTGCTAGACTGAGCTTTTATTATCTCACTTTTCAAAATTTCCCAAGCTTCTTGAGTTGTTTTCCCCTTGAGGATTCTCATCCATGGAATCCTTCCCAAACCCTCTCTAAGTTTATTGACATTAGCTCTCTTAAAGTCCAAGACTCTAGTTTGACTGTGTTCTATTGCTTGTGCTTCCATAATGTTGAATTCCAATATTGCATGATCACTTCCTCCCAAGGTTCCTGTGGCTTCAACACCTTCTATCATTTCATCCCTGTTAGTGAGAATTAGATCCAAAATGGCTAATCCCCTAGTTCCCTTCTCTACTTTTTGGGAGACAAAGTTGTCTGCTAGATTTGCAAGGAATCTGTTTGATCTTCCACTTGGTGCAGAGTTTGTCTCCCAGTTGATGTCAGGGTAGTTAAAGTCCCCCATTACTATTGTGATGTGCTTCCTACATACCTTAGTTAGCTGACTAGCAAAAAGTTCATCTATTTCCTCTGTTTGGTTGGGTGGCCTGTAGTATACACCTATGGCAATGTCATTTCCCCCCCTTTTATATTGACCCAAATGCATTCAAGACAGTTTTCATCATTGTTGTGCTCTAGTTCTGTAGAGATGTAGTTATTTCTTACATATAGAGCAACTCCACCTCCTCTTTTATTTGGTCTGTTTCTTTTAAATAATTTAAATCCCTCTAGCCTTGTGTTCCATTTGTGGGTTTCATCCCACCATGTGATATGATAATTATCTTTGACCTGTTATATTCACTACATAGCGTGCAGTGCTATTATGTTTATAATGTAGATCATAATGCTGCTGTCATGCTTAATCCATAGTGACAGTGAATCATCATGGAATGCCATTTCAAGCTGCCTTGATTTTTAAAAGTAAAACAAACATATATACCTTATATACCATTTACACAAGCTGTTGACAGAAAGTCAAATCTTCCAACTTCTATATGGGGACTTAGAATATATATAATGCATTCCCACTTTTGACTGTCCTTGTAAAGCTTGAAAACCTCAAGATCTCAGGCATTCTCACACATTTTCTCCCATCTTGGGAAAAAAGCAATGATCTAAGTAGGCAGGCAGGCAGGCAAGAAAGAAAAATCCATATTGTTATGCTCCCGTTTTGAAACTTGTCTTATGTATAACCAATACAATATTAAAAGCTAAAGTCCTGAGACCATACAGTGAGGGAAAAAAATATTTGATCCCCTGCTGATTTTGTACATTTCCCCACTGACAAAGAAATGATCAGTTTATAATTTTAATGGTAGGTTTATTTTAACAGTGAGGCAGAAAAACAAAAAAATCCAGAAAAATGCATTTCAAAAAAGTTATAAATTGATTTGCATTTTAATTAGTGAAATAAGTTTTGATCCCCTATCAGCAAGGTTTCTGGCTCCCAGGTGTCTTTTATACAGGTAACGAGCTAAGATTAGGAGCACTCTCTTAAAGGGAGTTCTCCTAATCTCAGCTTGTTACCTGTATAAAAGACACCTGTCCACAGAAGCAATCAATCAATCAGATTCCAAACTCTCCACCATGGCCAAGACCAAAGAGCTGTCCAAGGATGTCAGGGACAAGATTTTAGACCTACACAAGGTTGGAATGGGCTACAAGACTATGGCCAAGCAGCTTGGTGAGAAGGTGACAACAGTTGGTGCGATTATTTGCAAATGGAAGAAACAAAATAACTGTCAATCTCCCTCGGTATGGGGCTCCATGCAAGATCTCACCTCGTGGAGTTTCAGTGATCATGAGAATGGTGAGGAATCAGCCCAGAACTACACGGGAGGATCTTGTCAATGATCTCAAGGCAGCTGGGACCATAGTCGCCAAGAAAACAATTTGTAACACACTACACTGTGAAGGACTGAAATCCTACAGCGCCCACAAGGTCCCGCTGCTCAAGAAAGCACATGTACAGGCCCGGCTGAAATTTGCCAATGAATAGAATAGAATAGAGCTGGAAGGGACCTTGGAGGTCTTCTAGTCCAGCCCCCTGCTCAAGCAGGAGGACCTATACCATCTCAGGTGATTGTCCAGTCTCTTTTTAAAAACTTCCAGCAATGGAGCGCCCACGATTTCTGGGGGTAAGCTGTTCCACTGGTTGATTGTCCTCGCTGTCAGGAAGTTTCTCCTTAATTCCAGGTTGCTTCTCTGTTTGATCAGCTTCCAACCATTGTTTCTCGTCGTTCCCTCTGGTGAACAACCTGACCCCCTCTTCTTTGTGGCAGCCCCTCAGATACTGGAATACTGCTATCATGTCTCCCCTATTTCTTCTTTTCTTTAGACTGGCCAAACCCAAGTTCCGCAGCCGTTCTGCGTACGTTTTGGTCTCCAGGCCTTTGATCATCTTAGTTGCTCTTCTCTGAATTTTTTCCAGACTCTCAACATATTTTTTGTGATATGGTGACCAAAACTGGCTGAACATCTGAATGATTCAGAGGAGAACTGGGTGAAAGTTGTGGTCAGAAGGGACCAAAAATCGAGCTCTTTGGCATCAACTCAACTTGCCGTGTTTGGAGGAGGAGGAATACTGCATGTGACCCCAAGAACACCATCACCACCATCAAACATGGCGGTGGAAACATTATGCTTTGGGGGTGCTTTTCTGCTAAGGGGACAGGACAACTTCACTGCATCAAAGGGACTATTGAGTCTTGGGTTAATATCAGGGTTCCGATAGATGAAACCAATTAAAAGAACTTCAAGGCAAAGATTTCTTCCTTAAAGAACATTTTATTCAGGAAACAAAGTATCGGCACTTACATAGTTGAACCCAAGACTGAAGGTCCCTCCCCCCAGATACAAAGTAACAAGTTGTAATTCCCACCCCAGAAAGGCTGTCATAAATCACATTCACCAATTATTCCAACACGCGGGCTCTCCTCCCAACTTCTCAAACTGCCAAAACTTTATCTAACATTGACCTTGAGTTCACACACAGCTGCAATTGTTATGGCTAACTGAAAATGCTCGAGCATTCCCCTCATCCCCCCCTTCTACATCTGAATATCTCAAACAGCAGACAAAGCACAATGAAAGCAAAAGGTAAAATGGCTGTAATTTCTTAATTGTCACAGCGTTGACAGATGGGGCCATGTACTGTCAATTCTTGGGTGAGAACCTCCTTCCCTCAGCCAGGGCATTGAAAATGGGTCATGGATGGGTATTCCAGCATGACAATGACCCAAAACACATGGCCAAGGCAACAAAGGAGTGGCTCAAGAAGAAGCACATTAAGGTCCTGGAGTGGCCTAGCCAGTCTCCAGACCTTAATCCCGTAGAAAATCTGTGGAGGGAGCTGAAGGTTCAAGCTGCCAAATGTCAGCCTCGAAACCTTAATGACTTGGAGAGGATCTGCAAAGAGGAGTGGGACAGAATCCCTCCTGAGATGTGTGCAAACCTGGTGGCCAACTACAAGAAACCTCTGACCTCTGTGATTGCCAACAAGGGTTTTGCTAAGTCATGTTTTGCAAAGGGGTCAAATACTTATTTCACTCATTAAAATGCAAATCAATTTATAACCTTTTTGAAATGTGTTTTTCTGGATTTTGTTGTTGTTATTCTGTCTCTCACTGTTAAAATAAACCTACCATTAAAATTATAGACTGATCATTTGTCAGTGGGCAAACGTACAAAATCAGCAGGGGATCAAATAATTTTTTCCCTCACTGTAAAAATGTAGTGTTTGGTGGCTGTATTAATTTATAGCAAAGGATGGCTGAAGAACTTATATGTTAACATATCTCATTCAGCTCCAACAATCAAGGTGGCTAACATCCAAATAAAATCACCTAAATATCACAATAATACAAAGATAAGAAAAAGGTAGAGAACATACGAGGGTTAGAGACAATCCATACTGCTGATATTACTCTCAAAATACTTAATAAAGGAGCAATGCTACATAAAATTAACAGTATGGAGTCCATTCAGAGGCCAGCATATTGCACAGGGATAGGGCAGTTGTTGGAAAGGTCTCTGGATTCATTCTCAACCTGTTGAGAAAGGGGTATCCAGATCATCCTTTCATGGATTGATCAAACAGCACAAGGCCCCTGAATGAGGGATTTTGCCATACTTAAATAATTGGCACCTATAAGACTTTTGACCACAAATGAGTTTTCTTATGCTGCCCTTATGCCTGTCTCTCGCCTGGCCTATTGTTACTAAGAGGACCCTGTGTTCAAGAGACTAGGGATCTATCTAATCTATTTTATCTAATCTATCTATCTAATCTAATTATCTTATTTTACCTCAAATGTAAGCAACTGTAGTCAGCTGGGTCAGCCAAACCAACCCTGGCAATCCATTGGGGGACAGATATCACAGATCATCCTCACACCCAAACACATAGTTTTAACCACAGCATTACACTGCCTCTCCAGAAAGAACTGCTCACAAACCCCTGTCTATCCTGTAGCTATCACAGAACATATATGACTGGTGTTACTAGCACTAATTAATATAACTAGATAGTGTAAATTTCATCTGACCAGCTTAAAGGGTCCTTGAGATTTTACCTACTAACAGCCCTAATTATCAAAACAACACATTTGCATTATTCCAGGACAAGCTTGCAAATTACCACTGGGCACTTGTTAATACCATGATCTAACTTTATTATAATACTGTAATCAAAATTAGTTCTACTTGCTTCAGCCTGGCTTTAGTTCCAGCACTGAGAATTCAGCATGACAGGGCAAACCACATTTCCCAACTCCATTCATTCCCCTGTGATTTTTCCCATTTATTTCAAGTTTCATATTATTGTTTTTGATTTTAAAGACTTGCAACCTGCCTCATCTCCAAAGTTAGTCAGCAATATCATAACAAGAAAGTCCCTAAGCATGAGGCAGTTGCTAAGCAAGGACTACTTGTATGCAACCTACATCCCAGACCAATCACAAGTCATCCGGACAAATAATAAAATATAGTTTATTAAGAACATTGTTTTTTAATTAGATTATAAATATTTTTTTTACTGAATGCAATGTTTTTAACAGAAAAGTATAATCTCATGAATTCCTAAATACACAATGTTGATTAGGGGCAGGAAAGGATGTTAATTTACAAGCATACAAAGCCATTACAAAACCAACTGTAAGAAATACAGTTTCAAAATGATTTTTCCTGTTCATCATCATATTACAGACCTTTTAAATGGCAGGTTCTGTAATGGATCCACGCATTCCTCATTGTTAAAACTATCCGCTCCAAGTGGGATATACACTGCCCAAAATCTCACTGTAAAAAAAAAAAAAAAAATAAGGTTTTTTTTTAGTAGCCAGAACTATTTTGTAACTATTTTCAAAGAGGCAATCATTTAGCCAATTGTAGAAAACCAGTTTTGCAATATCTTTTTAAAACTTACAGTACAATCTTATATTTGTCAGCTCAGAAATAAATCACCCTGAGTTCCATGTGGCTTTTTTATTGCCAAGGGATCAGATACAAAGATTGCAGTTTTAACAATTTTATTAATAGTTTAAACTAGAGTCCACTTTATCAGAAACATTCTAGGTTGACAAGACATAGATATCTGTGAGCTGAAGTTTTAACAAGAGGGAAATGAAATGCATTTATACAAGCTGTAATAATTATATAAAAGTCTAAATGTCTGCAATTGTTACAATAGTTGTTAATAAAGTACTGTTAAAGTTATCACAAATTCATTATTATTGGTGAGTTAATACATCAAGTGGAACAACATTGATTCTCTCAGTTTAGACTTAGTGGAAGAATTTCTTGAAAATTCAGTTTCATGCTGGTTTCCTTTTGAAATTCCTTTGTTCAATACTACTTTAAAGTCAGCTCATTTTCCTGTTCAATAGAGTTCACACATCTTATGAAGACTCTAGTCCACATGTATTTATACCCTATTATATTTAAATTCATTGTCCTCCCAACTCCAGAGTGCACTGATGTTGGGTAGCCAATATATTTATATTAGTAGTAACAATAATAAATATATTAAATCTTTAAGGTACAAATAGTCCTCAACTTACAACCACAATTGGGACCAGCATTTCCGTTGCTAAGCAAGGTGGTTGTTAAATGAGTTGCACCAATTTTATTGCCTGTTTTTGCTATGGTTGTTAAGCAAATCTCGGCAGTTGTTAAGGGAATCATGCAGTCATTAAGCAAACTCAACTTCCCCTGTGGACTTTGCTTTTTGGAAGCCAGCTTGGGAAGGTCACAAATGGCGATCACATGACCCCAGGATGTTGCAACCACTGTAAATACATTCCGGTTGTCAAGCGCCTGAAGTTAGATCACGTGAGTGTGGGGATGCTGTGATGGTCATAAGTGCAAGGACCAGTCATAAGTCATTTTTTTCAATGCCATTGTAACTTTGAACAGTCACTAAACGAACAGTTGTAAGTTGAGGACTACCTGTACCATAATATTGTTTTTAGCATATATACTACAGTATGTTAGCTGATTTCATATAGGATTGAAGTAAATTTGAAGGAGACAAAAAAGGTCAATATGGAACAAAAATTTAATTAAAAACCAATGCCCTCAAATCCTCCTTCAGCACAATCAATGTTTGCCCTCAAATTCTTCATCAAATCATATTAAAAACATTTTTGCTTACTTCTGCAATCCAAAGCTATCTGGATCTTCTGCAACCCAAGTAGGATTTCATCCAATGTAACCTTCATTGGAGATCTACTGAAATAGTGTGGATTGGTTTGTGTCCCCATCTCTTTTGTGTCAGAATCATTGTTGGTTGAGGAGGGTGGGTATTCAATACCATCATCTTCCAATAGATGGAGTTGTGCTCCCATGTACAGAGCTGGTTTGCAATCTGGGGGGTCTTCTTGGGCTCACAGATGGAGATCATGTCCAGGAAAGCCTTTGCATATTTATGTCTTTTGTGCCAGTTTCAACTTGCTTGGACCAGGAGGTGGTGCCCACACTCATGCCCTTGTCATCTCATAAATGCACTACTGCAAAGCCATTCAGAAGTTTAAAATGGCTCAGCATGCAAGTGCCCAGGCATATCTAGATTTGCTCATATAACACCTCTACCCCAGGATCTGCACTGGCTTCCAGTCAGCATCAGGATACAAATTTAAGGCACTGGTTATCATTTTTAAAGCCCTACATGGCTCAGGGCCTCGTTAGTTTCAAAACTGCCTGCTCCAAAATGAATTTTCCTCTCCTCTAAGACCTGGGAGAGAGGCTCTACTGAAAGTCCCATGTTCCAGTTCCATCTGTGGGGGCTCTAAGGTAGGGCCTTCTCAATGGTAGTAATCCTCCTCTGGAATAACTCCCACTCCATACATAAGGACCACCACTTCTCCAATGCACTTCCACAAAGAGGTGAAAACTTGGTTTGGGGAAAGAGGATTTGGAGAATGCTAACTTTGGAGTCTGTACCTGTTAGATTGTGGCATAATGGTTTCCACTGTTTTCTGCTTGTTCTGTTGATTTCATCTCTCTCTTTGTTGTATACGGCTCAGAGCCATTTGGAGTGGAGTAGCATTAACATGACAGAACTAAATAAATAAGGTTGGGCCAAGCAACTGAAAAAGTGTGTGAGTGTGAGCAAACCATCCCTCCTTGAAGTGCTATAATAGCTACATATATTTCCTGTGCCTGATTTTTTGAAGGCTTTCTCCAGCTGTCTGCATGTCTGTATATACAGACAATGCTATTGCTGGGACCATCAATGCAGAAAAGTGGTTGTGAAGATATGTACATACAGGTAGTCCTCGGTTAACAACCACTCGTTCAACGACTATTTGATGTTACCACGGTGCTGAATGAGGAGACTTACAGCCAGTCCTTGAAGTTGTGGCAGTCATTTGATTGTCATTCAGGCACTTGGCAACTGGCTGGCAATACCTTCACTGCCAACTTCCAAAAAGCAAACTCAATGGGGAAGCTGGCAGGAAGTCACAAGTTGCAGTCACATGATGTCACATTTGATGACTGTGTGGGATTCACTTAACAACCTCAACTGGAACTCCCGTTGTAAGACAAAGTGTGGTCACGTGACATTGTGCTTTATGACTGCGTAACGTAGCAACAGAGTTGCTGGTTTCAATTACCATTGTTAACCATTGTTAACCGAGGACTACCTGCATACAGACAAACAGGACAAACCTTTGAAGTAGCATGCTGATCCTTCTAAACTTGATTCTTTTATCAGTTCAAGGAAACTGCTTTGCTTGGGTCAATGCAAGTGTTCTTTTCAAATTCTTTGCCTTACAGAAAGCTCTGGTGTACATTGTTGGAGAGCTTGGAATATAGTAAGGCTGTTCCTTAGTGCCTTCTAAAATGGTATTTCATAATATGCAGAAGTCAAACAATTAACCTCTTCCCAAATTATTAAAGCAGCCAAATCTTTTATTTCAGACTGTATGTTTTTTTCAGAAGCTGCTCCTGATCCTCTGTATACACTTGGACGCACTTCCTTAGTGGAGAGAACAGGAGGTGCTTCTAAGGCAGGCTATAAAAAGAAATGTTTCATATGTGCTTCCTTGTGTTACAAGAGAGCCCTTTCAAAGAATTTGTACAGACCTAAGATCTATCCACATTCACTGGCTAGGTTCTTCTATTATAATGCGATTTGTTATTGATTGTTATTGATATGTGATTTTAGGCACTAGGGCTTGTAAATCATGGTTTACAGGTAAGTGTGTTGTATGAATTCAGTCACAATGGATTAGCTGGGTTTTACTTTTTTTGCTGCCAGATACTGTATAGCTGAATTCAATGCCTCTGAAGCACAATATTCTAAATAATTAACACAAAAAACACAATACTCATTGTAGAGCAGGCATGTCAAACTCGCAACATCACGTGACATCGCACAACGTATCGCGACTTTTTTCCCATTGCCGGCAATGGTGTGGGCGTGGGTTCGGTGTGATGCATCCGACCCGTGGGCCGACAGTTTGACATGCCTGTTGTAGAGCAATGCATGAAGTAAAGATTCTAAAGAGAACCTATACGTATATTGGCACAGAAATCAAGTTGTGATCTAATCTCCTGCTCAGTGCAGGAATCTTGCATCTATGGGCACATCCATGTAAGGCAGTCTTCCTCTCATCCTCAGCTATGTGTTTTAAATCCAAGGTGGAAGTAGTGTTTTTCACTTTTCCCCAATATAAATGTTCCTATTTGCACAATGTGGGGTGCTTTGGCAGTGGCTGAGATGATGAGGTGGCAGAGCTGGGATCTGCCCAGCTACTGTTGGATGATAATCAGCTGCTGCAGGGGCATGTCCCCTCCACTCCAGCTGCTACCAGCTTCCCTCCATGGCCTCGATGTTGATTTGTGCTGCTGGACTGACATAACATTGTGAAAGAAGCAGCACCACCACCATCATTAGAGAAAACTACAGAGGAGGAATTCTCCAAGCACTTTCCCCCCATGATCTTGGTACTGCTATTGTTAGAATAGGTAGCCTGGGATCTCAAAGTGCTTAGGGTTGTTCCAGTTTCCTACTCTTTCTAGTAATACCAAAAAGCTAGAGAAAGTGGTAGTGTCAGAATCCAATTATATTTTATTTCTAGCTACCTACTCTGAGAAAATGTGGATTCCCTTCGAGAGTACTAACCATAACAATGCGGCCATCAGCCTTTCATCTCACTCCCTATGAAGTCTCCTTTTGCCGGCAGCGAGGGAAAAGGGGGGGAAGATTGCAACGCCTGGGACCTGATGGACTTAACACCCAGACATCTGCCAGATTGAATCGTCCGGAAGAAATGTGGAGTGGGGCTGCTTGGGAACACTTTAAAACATTGAATGGTGGGGGGGACCCCTCAGATCCTGTCTAGCATGCCTTCAGTCAGTTTCTCTTAATAAAGATTCCTGTTGGAAGAGACGTTCCAAGAGTTCTGTCTTCTTAAGATGTAAATTGAGGTGGGTCCTTACATTAGACAGGATCTGAAAAATTGGTCAACCTGGAAGGAAGAACCTTGCCGGGGGACTTTGCAAAAAATACCATGTCAGACGACGAAGCGGGGAAGAGGGAAAGCCCCCCAGAGAGGGAGCCGTTGCCCTGACTGAAAACCTGCCAAACGTCCGAATCTGAAAGGTCAGATTCATCAGGAGAAGAGGTGGTGGAGACGCGTAACCACAAACCTCGGTGGTCAATGGGCGTTGGAAAGAAAGGCGAGTGGGAAAAGAAATCAAGAAAGGTGACCCTGAGACGGGGGGGCCAACCAACCAGGATGGAAGCAGGAGATGGAGAAATCCCTGCACACAAGCGAAGATGAAGGAAGCTGGGCACAGCACTCGAACTGGATCCTAGAGAAAGCTATCGACCTGATGAAGAGAACCCTCGGCTCCCTAGGAGAGGAGAATCCTGAGCCCCACGGCCGCACCAACTCCTGGAGCCGCAACTGGAGAGACACTGAGGGGGAATTGGAACCTGCAGCCCCGGGGACATCCACTGATCCAGTAGTCCCCACTCCCCGCCGACCTGCAGATGGCGATCCGGATGGAAGACAATACCACCGACGAAGGCGCCAATCCATTCAAAGACTCCCGCCGCTGGACGCGAAATTCAAGGGGGAGCCAACACGCTTGGGGTTTTTCCTAACCCAAGTCCTCAGCTACATGGAGGAACACGGGCGGCACATCCCTAGCGACAAAGCCCGTATCCGGATCGTGCAAGCCGCTCTGGACGGGCCGGCTGCCGATTGGGTGGTGAATTTGCACGACTCCGATGCCCCAGAGCTCAACGACTTCAACCGTTTCATGTCCTCTCTGAGAAGGCGATTTGAGGACCCCCTGGCTGATCGCAAAGCTTGCGAAAGGATCAAAACAATGAGACAAGGCAGACGGCCAGTAGCCGAATATACCCAAGAATCCCGAACCATTGCCAGCAAGCTGAACTGGCCGGAAGACATCCTCCTTAGCCATTTCAAAGACGGCCTAAATTACGACCTATATGACGCTTGCCTGCCCCAGGGGGACCCACACCAACTCGATGAATGGTACGTCCTGGCAGAGGAAGCAGAGATCGACCTACTGAAGAGGCACCGCCGAGGAAAACAATGGAGCCGCTCACCGCCTGAGCCGACGCACGAACCAGCAAAACCATCGGCTATGACCAAGAAGCCAATGGGCTGTTTCAAATGCGGGAAAGAGGGGCATCGGGCTGTAGAATGCCGCTCGAAAGCCCCCCAGCACAACCCTGACAGATCACCGGCCAGCAAATCCGGGAAGTCCCCAGCTAAGTCAAAAGAATCTGCCATGAGAGTGATAGAGGCTGTGGAATCCCCTACCTCCGCCCATCTTGGGGAAAGAACTCCAGCCTACACCGCAGGGCCGGTGGACGCCCCAGACGACAGCTCAGAGGGCGAACCCCTGGTAAGTGGATCCATCCCACCCATCCTCAAGACAGTAACTATATTAGCCCCCTCCATGCCCGAAGCTGTCAAAGTGAAAGCCTTAATAGACTCTGGCTGCACCCGCTGCCTCATTAGCCCGAAGCTAGTGGGAAATTTGGGCATTCCGGTGAGGAGGATGGAACAACCAATCTCATTTGGCCAGGTAGATGGGTCCATAGCAGGGGGGGTGCCAGCTACCCTAGCCACGTTACCAGTCCACCTATCCCTGGGAAATCATGAGGAAGACATAACGTTTGTAGTGACCCCAGGCATGGAATGCCCGATGATCCTAGGGCTGGAATGGTTAACAAAATGGAACCCCTGGGTAAATTGGAGGATGGCAGAAATCAATTTCCCGAAGGGGGACCCTATGGACTTAAAACCCCAAGGGGAACCACCAAAATTAAGAACGGAAAAAGCATCCATGGGAGAAGAATTACAGGGGCTACCAGAAATACCAGAGGAATACAGAGATCTTGCTGAAGTTTTCAGCGAGGAGAGGGCGGATGAGCTTCCCCCCCCCGCCCACCGACCCACGGACTGTGCCATAGAATTCAAGCCCGGGGCAAAACTCCCGAAGCCCAGATTATACTCCATGAGCCCAAAGGAGAAGGAGGAAATGGAAAGATTCATAAAGAAAAACCTAGAAAGGGGGTTCATTGAACCAGCCAAGCCTAAAGTGGCCGCTCTGGTCCTCTTTAGAGAGAAGGACAACTCTTTACGCTTATGCGTTGATTATAGGCTCCTAAATACAATCAGTGAAAGCAACCTATACCCCCTACCTCTCATGAAGGACATGTTATCACACCTCTCAAAAGGAATTTTTTTTACTAAACTAGATCTAAGGGAAGCGTATTACCGTGTGAGAATTAAGGAAGGGGACGAATGGAAAACCGCATTTAACTGCCCAATGGGGTGCTACCAATTCAAAGTTTTGCCATTTGGATTCCAAGGGGGGCCCGCAGTATTTATGCAATTAATCAACGAGGTACTAAGGGAGCACCTATTTAAGGGGGTCCTGGTTTATTTAGACGACATCCTTATCTTCACCGAATCGAAAGAGGAACATGTCAACCTAGTCAGAGCGGTTTTAAAGAAACTGCGAGCCGCCCACCTATATGCCAAATTATCAAAATGCGAATTCCACCAGGAAAAAATAGACTACCTAGGTTATCGCATATCCTCACAGGGCATTGAAATGGACCCAGAGAAGGTCAGGGCAGTATTAGAATGGGCACCACCTCGCACAAGAAAGCAAATGCAAAGTTTCCAGGAAACTCACCGAAACAGAACAGCGCTGGCCCGTGTGGGAGAAAGAGGCATACGGGATACGTTGGTCATTACTTACATGGCGCCAATTCCTTGAAGGCAATAAAATCCCTTTCCAGGTGTGGACAGACCACAAAAATTTGGAAGCCTTGAAAACGCCCAGGAAGCTCAACCCCAAGGAAGCCCGCTGGTCCCAGCATTTTCACCAATTCCATTTTAAGCTCAAGCATTTGCCGGGGGGAAAGAACTTTCTGGCAGATGCATTATCTCGCATGCCCCAATATAACAGCACGTGAGCCACCGACTCTAAACCGATTATGGGAGAATCACAACTGGCAGTGCCAGTGACTACCAGAGCCCAAGCTAAATTAAAACCGCAGCTGGGTAGCCAGACCGGAATTGAATTCCGGAAAAGTTTAGAAACAGATGAATGGTTCCAGAAAAATAAACACGTGTGCACAATGAAAGACGGACTGCCTTGGGTGGGGGAGAAGTTATATATACCGACCACCCAAAGGATCACATTCATGCAGCTTTGCCACGACACAAAATCAGCAGGGCATTTTGGATTTGTAAAAACATTGCACTTAATTAAACGGCAATTTTGGTGGCCATCCATGAAAAAAGACATAGAAAGTTACGTGGCCAGCTGCCCAAAGTGTGCAACTGCAAAAAGGTTGCAAGGGAAATCGCCAGGACCGTTACAAACAGTGGCAAATCCCTCAGCCCCCTGGAGGGAAATAGCCATGGATTTTATAGTGGAATTACCAGAAAGCAATGGGAATACTGTCATCTGGACAGTCACGGACTTGTTTTCCAAACAGGTGCACTTTATCCCTTGCCAAAAGATCCCCACCGCAAAAGCTTTAGCGAAACTTTTCATGCAGCATATTTACAGATTGCATGGGGCACCCCAACGCATCATATCTGATAGGGGAGTGCAATTTACGTCTGCATTTTGGAAGGAATTTCTATCCCTTTTAGGGACCACTCAGGGACTGACATCTAGCCATCATCCTCAGGGAAATGGTCAATCAGAAAAATGTAACGCAGTACTTGAGCAATATTTAAGATGTTTTCTTAATTTCCAGCAGTCGGATTGGACGGACCTACTCCCTTTCGCAGAAGTTGCCTACTATAATGCAGTCCACTCCAGCACAGGTTACACTCCTTTTCAAATAGCTACCGGTCAAAGTTTCAACCCCATGCCAGAACTAACCCCAAACGAACCGGCAATCCCATCATTGAAAGAATGGATGGAACAATTACAAAACACCTGGCCAATAGTTAGAAAGCCCTAGATGAAGCTAGGCAAGCATACAAAGCACAAGCAGATAAGAAAAGGGTGGAGCCCACACCACTCATTATAGGAGAAATGGTGTACTTGTCTACAAAATCCCTAAAATCCCTACAACCCTGTAAAAAAACTTGGACCAAAATATATAGGGCCTTTTCCAATTAAAAGAATCATAAACCCAGTAACAGTAGAATTAGAATTACCCCAAAATCCTAGGCAAATACACCCAATCTTCCACTGCAGTTTGCTGAAAAGAGAACAACAGTCACCCTTACAGCCAAAAATCCCCCCCCCCCACCAACACCAATCATGGTGGAAGGAGAACAACACTTCGAAATAAAGGAAATCCTGGACTCTAGAAAATATCATGGGACAACTCAATACCTAGTAGCATGGAAACACCTCCCAGCCGTTCAAAATGAGTGGGTCCATAAACGTCATATCAGAGCCCCGAAGCTTTTAAAGAAGTTTCATACAGAGTATCCTAACAAGCCAGACTAACTTTTATACCTGTTTTGTTTTCTCTACAGGTGGATCTCTCTTATTTTTAAGGGGAGCCGGATGTCAGAATCCAATTATATTTTATTTCTAGCTACCTACTCTGAGAAAAAACCAATTCTTACTCTCTTCTGGATTCTGTCATACTACTAAGGGGGAAGGGGGTAAGCATGGGTGCTTATGACTGGCATTTCCTCTATTAACTACAAAGTAACAACCTCTGTGGATTCCCTTCGAGAGTACTAACCATAACAATGCGGCTATCAGCCTTTCATCTCACTCCCTATGAAGTCTCCTTTTACCGGCAGCGAGGGAAAAGGGGGGGAAGATTGCAACGCCTGGGATCTGATGGACTTAACACCCAGACATCTGCCAGATTGAATCGCCCGGAAGAAATGTGGAGTGGGGCTGCTTGGGAACACTTTAAAACATTGAATGGTGGGGGGAACCCCTCAGATCCTGTCTAGCATGCCTTCAGTCAGTTTCTCTTAATAAAGATTCCTGTTGGAAGAAACGTTCCAAGAGTTCTGTCTTCTTAAGATGTAAATTGAGGTGGGTCCTTACAGGTAGAGATTCTCATCTACCACTTTCTCTAGCTGTACAGAGATGGACCACTGATCTCAGAGAAACTGGTAGTCCAGCACCTCTCTATAACAAACCTTTATGAGTTCAACCTGTCACTCTACCAGCTGCCAAAGCTTGCTTCCCCACTCCCCTAGGCAAAATTAGAAGGAGCAACTGATTGAAATTTTTCCTGATGGCTGACAAATCCACCAAATTGCTGCATGCCCTGCTTTCCTGTATTATGGGGGTGGCCAGGTGGAAGGCCATTTACTCCAAACAGCTACCTAATGAACATATCAACTGTGCCATACTTTTTCCTTGAAAGAATGTATTTCTCCACAATACATGATCAGATATGCCCGTGGCAATTGACATTTATGGTACTGACCCTTTAACATAGTTTGACAATTGAATGATTAAATCTGCATGGCAGACTGCTGTGGTTGAACTAATGATGACAAAACTTGTCTCCTCTTGGCCAACACATTTGCCAAAGTACCTAGAAAGGTAACTAAATTTTGTGCAATTGTTATTAGGACAATGACAGTTTAGAGTTTTTTTCTGTTAGTATACATTACATGTCATCTTTCCTATGCATCAATACTATTAATCAACTTTTAATTTTTTAAGTTAAACTATGAGGGGTCCTTGGTGCTCTCCGAGCTTGCTTGTTTTCTTGCAGACGTTTCTTTACCCAAACTAGGTAACATAATCAGTGCTAGTAAGGAGTGGGGTTTGCTCTCAGTTTATATTCTAGTGCAGGGGTGTCAAACTTGCAACGTCACGTGATGTATCGTGACTTTTTTGCCATTGCCGACAATGGGGTGGGTGTGGTTTTGCTATGATGCATCCGGCCCGTGGGCCGGCAGTTTGACACCCCTGTTCTAGTGGCTTGCCCCGTCAGTGTTGGGGGGGGGGACTTAGAGGTTCTTTGGTTGAGCTGTTTACTGTTGGCTTGTTTGGCAGTTTCTTGATTGGGGTATTGTTTACTTGATTGTTGGTCTGACGTTAATCTTGGATAGATAACCTTTATTGTCATTTTTATATTGTGGGCACAATGGCACACATAAAAAATGAAATTTAGTTGCCCGCTCTCAAAGTGAAACATATACATGACACACACCTAAACATACTATGTACA
>JALGBA010003553.1:0-14014 GCA_023970755.1 Azemiops feae
CAAAAGGTTGCAAAAGGGGATCACATGACCCTGGGACACTGTGACCATCATAAATATGAATCAGTTGCCAAGCATCCAAATATAAATCACATGACCCTGGGCATGCTGCAATGGTCATAAGTGTGATAATGGTCATAAGTCATTTCAGTGCAATTGCAACTTTGAACAGGTTTTTTTTTTTTGGTCATCAAGGTTTTGACACCTTGCTAGGTGGTACTCGAATATTGCCATATCCTAAAAGTGGTACAATCGGTGAAAAGGTTGAAAAGCCCTGATCTAGTCCAACCCCCTGCTCAGGAAGGAAACCCTATACCATTTCAGACAAATGGCTGTCCAGTCTCTTCTTAAAAACTTCCAGTGTTGGAGCATTCACAGCTTCTGGAGGCAGGTTGTTCCACTGATTATTTGTTCTAACTGTCAGAAAATTTCTCCTTAGTTCTAGGTTGCTTCTCTCTTTGGTTAGTTTCCATCCATTGCTTCTTGTCCTGCCTTCAGGTGCTTTGGAGAATAGCTTGACTCCCTCTTCTTTGTGGCAGCCCCTGAGATATTGGAACACTGCTATCATGTCACCCCTCGTCCTTCACTTCATTAGACTAGACATTCCCAATTCCAGCAACCGTTCCTTATGTTTTAGCCTCCAGTCCCCTGATCATCTTTGTTGCTCTTCTCTGTACTCTTTCTAGAGTCTCAATATCTTTTTTACATCGTGGTGACCAAAACTGGATGCAGTATTCCAAGTGTGGCCTTACCAAGGCATTGTAAAGTGGTATTAATACTTCACGTGATCTTGATTCTATCCCTGTGTTAATGCAGCCTAGCACTGTGTTGGCTTTTTTGGCAGGTGCAGCACACTGCTGGCTCATATTTAAGTGATTGTCCACTAGGACTCCAAGATCCCTCTCACAGTTGCTACTATTGAGCAAGGTAGCACCTATACTAATAGACCTGTGCATTTGGTTTTTCTTGCCTAAATGTAGAACCTTAATTTTTTCACCTTTGAATTTCATTTTATTAGATAGTGCCCAATGTTCAAGTCTGTCAAGATCCTTCTGTATCTTAAGCCTATCTTCTGGAGTGTTGGCTATTCCTGCCAGCTTAGTGTCCTCTGCAAATTTGATAAGTTCCCCATCTATCCCCTCATCCACATCGTTGATGAAGATGTTGAAGAGCACTGGGCCCAGAACAGAGCCCTGGGGCACGCCACTACACACTTCTCTCCATGTAGATGCAGTTCCATTGAGGACCACACACTGAGTATGGCCAGCCAGCAAGCTACGAATCCATCTATTGGTGATGCTGTCTAACCCACATTTTTCTATCTTATCAAGTAGTAGGTTGTGGTCTACTTTATCAAATGCCTTACTGAAGTCCAAGTAAATTATATCCACAGCATTCCTCTGGTCCACTAATTTTGTCACCTGGTCAAAGAATGTAATAAGATTTGTCTGGCATGATCTGTTTTTGACAAACCCATGTTGGCTTTTGGTAATGATTTTGTTTGCCTCTAGGTGTTCGCTGATTCGTTGCTTGATTATCTTTTCCAAGATCTTCCCAGGTATTGAGGTCAGGCTGATAGGTCTATAGTTTCCTGGATCCATTTTTTTTCCTTTTTTTGAAGATGGGAACTACATCAGCTCTTTTCCAGTCCTCTGGCAGTTCCCCAGTGCTCCAGGATCTTTGAAAGATATAGTTCAGTGGTTCTGAGATCACATCTGCCAGTTCCTTCAGAACCTTAAGGTGTAGTCCATCTGGTCTTGGTGATTTGAACTCATCTAGGGTGGACAGGTGATCACTTACCATTTTCTTGCCTATCTTAACTTGTATTTCTAATCTGTTTTTTATGGTACTGTTTTTGATAGGTTGGACTGGTTTTTTTCCCTTTGTGTAAATACGGATGCAAAAAACGAGTTGAGTAGTTCTGCTTTCTCCCTGTTGCTTGTCACCTTCTTGCCACTTTCTCCCATTAATGGACCAATCATTTCCTAAACTTTTTTTTCTTGTTTTTTACATGTCGAAAGAAGCTTTTTTTGTTATTTTTGACTTTTGTCGCAAGCCTTAGTTCATTTTGAGCCTTAGCTTTCCTCACTCCATCTTTGCAGGCTCGGGCTATTTGCTGATATTCTGCCTTAGTTATGTGCCCCTCTTTCCACTTTTTATACTTGTCCATTTTGTCTTTCAATTTATCAGAGTGTTCTTTATGCAGCCATGCTGGTTTCTTTTGAGAGCTGTTATTTTTCTTCTTCGTTGGTATTGTGCTAGACTGGGCTTTTATAATCTCACTTTTCAAAATTTCCCAAGCTTCTTGAGTTGTTTTCCCCTTGAGGATTCTCATCCATTGAATCCTTCCCAAGCTCTAAGTTTGTTGAAATTAGCTCTCTTAAAGTCCAAGACTCTAGTTTGACTGTGTTCTATTGTTTGCGCTTGCATAATGTTGAATTCCAATATTGCATGATCACTCCCCCCCCCCCAAGGTTCCTGTGGTTTCAACATCTTCTATCGTTTCATCTCTGTTAGTGAGAATTAGGTCCAATATGGCTAATCCCCTAGTTCCCTTCTCTACTTTTTGGGAGACAAAGTTGTCTGCTAGGTTTGTCAGGAATCTGTTTGATCTTCCACTTGGTGCAGAGTTTGTCTCCCAGTTGATGTCAGGGTAATTAAATTCCCTCATTACTATTGTGATGTGTTTCCTACATACACCTTAGTTAACTGACTAGCAAAAAGTTCATCTATTACCTGTGTTTGGTTGGGTGGCCTATAGTATACACCTATGGCAATGTCATTCCCCCCCCCTTTTATATTGACCCAAATGCATTCAAGACAGTTTTCATCATTTTTGTGCTCTGTTTCTGTAGAGATGTAGTTGTTTCTTATATAGAGAGCAACTCCACCTCCTCTTTTATTTGGTCTGTTTCTTTTAAATAATTTGAATCCCTCTGTGTGTTCCATTTGTGGGTTTCATCCCACCAAGTTTCCGTAATGGCAACAATATCATATCTGCCCTCATTTACCTGAATTTCTAATTCACCCTGTTTGTTGCTCATGCTCTGTGCATTGGTGTATAGACATTTGAGTCCTTTATGACTAACCCTGTGTTTACTTTCTACATAACCTGTGTGGTGCCTGAGTTCCCCTATTTTCTTACCACCTGTTTGATTAGTGCACTTGGTGTGGCACTCACTATTATAAGCTTGATTTTGCTTGAGAGCAAGGTTGATATTCTTGTCCACACACACATCTATGTTACATGCACTGATAACCCTACAATTTTTAGATTGCCGGGGACAGGGAAGTTCTGTATCACTGTCCCCGTTGTGTAGTTTAAATATTTCTCCAGAAAATCTGTGAATTTATTTCCAAAGAACTCAGTCCCTTTCTTTGATGCATGCAAACTGTCTCTTTTGTACACTTTTTCACTGGACCAACTGGAGACATCGTGACTAATATAACCAAAGCCTTCCCCTTTATACCACTCCTTTAGCCACATATTGAATTCTGCTATATGCTGGCCTTTTCCACTTTGCTCCTTATACACTGGTAAAACCTCTGAAAAAGTAAGCCTACAGCCTATCATGCTAAGTTCCTGCCCCAAGCTCTGGAAATCATTCTGCACAGAGAGTACATCTTTTTGGGACAGATCGTTAGTGCCAAGATGTACAATAGCATCCACATCACACTCCTTGCTGGCATTCTTGACTATCTTAAAAATACACTTCTTGTTCCTGCTGGCAGTAGCACCTGGAAGACACCTGACCTCTTTCAAAACCTCTGTATCCTTTCCTAAATTTACATCCTTTATAATTGAATCACCAACCAGAAGGTGGCTTCTCTTTTTGGATGCCTTGCTCTTCTTGCATGACTGGTGTGTAATACCTGATTCACACTTTCCCCTGTCCAAAACAAGTTCTTCATCTCGGACCACGATCCCTTGCTTATTTTTGTTATCATCATCCCAACTACCTTAACCTGTCTCCTTAGTGTCCCTAATAAGGTCAGCAAGGGCACTGTATCTGTTATGCAGGGACACAGTGAAAGCTTTGTGTTTATGGTTCACAGCTCTCACCCTGCCAGATCCCACGGTTGTCCATACTGCCCTTCTCCTGCAGGATCTTTGTGGTAGAGGGGGCTGATAGAGCGGCAGATCAATAGAGAACAGCTGAACTGGACACCTAATTTCTGCCTGAAGAGCACAGATTACAGACCGTAGATAAGTAATCTGTCCTTGTAGACTAGTGATTTGTTTACAGATAGGACAGTATCCAAGTTTGAAAAGAGTTCTGCAAAAGACAGCTGCAAAACAAGTGTTGCACTGAACTAAGCCAGATATTCTGAATTAAAATGAAATCACAATTTCAGACGCACTTGCCCTGAGTCTACTAATGCTGTTTGAGATTTTTAGTTAGGCAGTTCAGATGCAATGGAGAACCAACCAGAAAATCAGCTACCTTTCTGCTCTGCACTCCCTCTTAACTCACAGCTTGCAGCACTTCCCAGCAACCTCTAGGCAGTTCAGATGCAATGGAGAACCAACCAGAAAATCAGCTACCTTTCTGCTCTGCACTCCCTCTTAACTCTTAATTTCACTCATTAAAATGCAAATCAATTTATCACTTTTTTGAAATGCGTTTTTCTGGATTTTTTTGTTGTTATTCTGTCTCTCACTGTTAAATTAAATCTACCATTAAAATTATAGACTGATCATTTCGTCAGTGGGCAAATGTACAAAATCAGCAGGGGATCAAATATTTTCCCCCCTCACTGTAGCATACAATACTGGGGTTTCACCTTTTACAGTAACTTCAGGGATTGAATATGTAGCTATGCCTGAGAACCCTCATGACATACCCTCTTCCACTACCCTAAACACTTGGGTGGATAATATAGGCCAGGGGTGCGTAAAGCTCTGGAACAGGTGCAAAAAGTAAAAAAAGACAGGCAGATAAGAAACGAGCTACCGAAAAGGTGTTTAAAGCAGGAGATAAAGTATATTTGTCCACAACATATCTGAACCTAAGAATACCTAGTAAAAAACTAGGTCCAAAATATATAGGTTGTCATGGTTCCAATAGATGAAACCAATTAAAGCAAAACTCCAAGGCTTGAGTTTTCCTCTAAGAACATGTTTATTGGCTACAAAGTATCGGCACGCTCAAAAGTGAAACCAAGACTAAAGTTCCCTCCAAAAGTTACAGTATTACAAAATTAAACTTCCCACCCCAGAAGCTATACAATCAACTACGTTTCCCAATAGAATGGTTTGCCAGGCTTTCTAACATTAAGCTCAACCCCCAGTCTAACAAATAGAAATGACCTTGGTTCTCACGGGACAGAGAAATGTTTAGACTAGCATAAAACTCCCCATTCCTCCCCCCACTCCTGTGGCAACTGAAAACGAGCAAGATGGCTTCAGCCAGGTTCGTTGCAGAGTTGACAGTCGGACCCCCCTAAAGAGAAAACAGATCCTGTAGAAAAACAAAAGGTGAAGTTAGGAATCTCCCCGGGGTTTTTGAGGATGTTTATCGTAAAATGTTTTTATCAACCGCTTTGACATCTGTACTTTTCACCCAAGTGGCCTCTGACAAAGAATATCCCTTCCACTGCACTAGGTATTGTAATTTTCCTTTGTATAACCTAAAGTCAAGGGTTCGCTTAATTTCATAAAGAGTTTCCCCCTCAACTAAAAGAAGACTGGGTGCCTTCTTACGGATTGGTCTCAATGACGACTCTCTAAGAGGCTTTAGTAAACTGCAATGGAACACAGGGTGAATTTTCCCTAGTAAGCGAGGAAGTTTTAACTCAACTGTCACAAGATTTATGATTCTAACTATAGGAAAAGGACCAAGAAATTTCGGTCCCAATTTCTTACTAGGCAGTTTGAGTCTTAAATACTTAGTTGAAAGATAGACCTTTTCCCCCACCCAAAATGGTCTCTGAGGGGACCGTTTTTATCCGTTTGTTCCTTGTAAGTTTTTGCAGCTTGCATTAGCGCTTTTTTAACATTAGTCCAAACAGCCTGCCACGATGTCACCCATTGATCTAAGGTTTGTGAGGCAGGTGGTTCTTGGGGGTATTCAGGCATAGGAACGAACTCTCGGCCGGTGGCTATTTTAAACGGAGTAAGTCCAGTACTACTGTGCACAGTATTATTGTAAGCCACTTCAGCAAAAGGTAATAGGTCAGCCCAGTTAGTCTGTTGGTAGTTAATGTACCATCTAATGTATTGTTCCACCACTGCATTAGCTCATTCAGCCGATCCATTCATGCTCAGATGAAAAGCCGACGAAAGTCCTTGAGTGGATCCAATTAGCTTGAGAAAGTCTCTCAAAAACTTCACTGTAAATTGAACTCCCTTATCTGATATAATCCTCTTTGGGGCACCATGGAGGCGGTATATATGTTTCAGAAATATCTTAGCTAACTTCTTTGCAGAAGGGACCCCTGAGCAGGCTATAAAATGAGCGTACTTGGAAAAGAGATCTGTCAACACTGCTAACATCGGATGTTCTTGCTTTGACAACAGCTGGAAATGCAGCCATTTTCTCTATGCTTTTAGAATTAGTCGATGCTGGGAGGGGGAATAGGGATGAGAGCCCAGCTAGTCAAAACAATAATAACTCAGCCGTGGAAACCCAAGGACATTGGGCCCAGAGTTGATAGAGTTGATAGAGAGCTGGGGAGAAAGCCCGCGCTTCAAGCTAATAGGGGAATGTGATTTATGACTGTTTATTGGAGGAGGGAATTGTACTTTGTTACTTTGTATCCAGGGGAGGAGAATTTAGTTTTTTGGGGAAGGAAAGGTCTCACCCGAATTCTCCATGGGGGTTCTTTGTGCTTAGCTGTTCTTCTGGCTTTCGGCTGGCGCAGCGAAGTGATTGTCCATTTTACTGGGCGATCTTTTCTCCGACGGCCCTAAGGAGCTGGCTCAGACTGTGGAAGGAGCTGCCGCCCTTCCCTAGTCAACGAGGGCCTCCTCAACGGTAGTCGCCCCTCCAGGGCGACTTTTCGACCCAATTAAGGGTCTACCGGCGGAGGGAAAAACAGCCGGGGAGAGACAAAGCTCTCCGCACGACTGCGTTTGCCGCGATCCCGGAACCGGAAGCTCCGTTCCACCTTTTTCACTACCTGCCAAACTCATAATCCCTAAGACAGGGGCACAGGTAGATCTGAAAGTACTAGTGGACTCAGGATGCTCCCGGTGCGTTATTAGCTTGCCACTTGCCCTGAAAATGGGCATACGAGCAAGGCTGCTCTCCAAACCCGTGAGCTTTGAGCAAGCCGATGACTCCCTAATGGGAACTTTAGTCACGCAATTAACTGAACCTCTACGCTTAGAAATAGGTGAGCACTGGGAGTTCATTCATTTCATGGTGGCTCCGAAAATGACTGAGGCCGTGATCCTAGGGCTGGCCTGGTTAGACAAATGGAAGCCGTTTGTCTGGTGGGAGAAGGGAATGAGGACTGTGAGATTGCCTATAGGACCCAAGCCCCCCCTTAACTCGACTGATGTTACAGGAGAGCTTAGCCCACCTAACGAGCTAGCGAAAATAGCTGCCCTCTCTCAACCAGGCGAGCCACTCATCCCCAGCGAGTACTGGGACCTAGCGGAGGCGTTTAGTGAGAAAGAATGCGACACCCTGCCTCCCCACCGACCTAATGATTGCTCTATTGAACTGTTACCGGGAGCCAAACTCCCACGACCGAGAATGTACGCTATGTCCCCTCTTGAGATGGAGGAGATGCAGCAGTATGTGGACATGAACCTAGCGAGAGGATTTATTGAACAGGCCAAGTCTGCCGTGGTAGCCCCGCTGTTATTTAAAGAAAAAAAAGACGGGTCGCTTCGTCTCTGCGTGTACTATAAAGGATTAAACGCTGTGAGCGTGGAAAACAAATACCCCCTCCCCCTCCTGAAGGACTTACTAACCCACCTGGCAAAGGGGAGTGTCTTCACTAAGTTGGACTTGAGAGAGGCATATTACCGAGTGAGGATAAAGGAGGGAGATGAGTGGAAGACTGCTTTTAACTGTCCCATGGGGAGCTACCAATTTAAAGTCATGCCGTTTGGACTACAGGGGGCTCCAGCTGTCTTCATGCAGCTGATCAATCAGGTACTACATGCCCATTTATACAAAGGGGTTCTGGTGTATCTTGATGACATCCTGATAAACAGCACAAATATGGCTGACCACGTAAAACTAGTGAGAGAGGTACTAAAGAAACTGTTGAATGCCAAACTTTATGTTAAACTATCAAAGTGTGAGTTTCACCAGACCCGACTAGATTATCTTGGCTACAGAATTTCCAGAGAGGGCATTGAAATGGACCCGACCAAAGTGAAAGCTGTAATTGAATGGCAGCCCCCAAAGACTCGCAAACAGCTCCAGAGCTTCCTAGGATTCGCCAACGTCTACCGTCAATTCATCCCCTCCTTTGCCGAAATTGCCTTACCCCTTACGGAATTACTGAAAACAGGCAAAGAGGGAGGAAAACCGCATCTGGGCCAACCACTAGCATGGACTATGAACTGTCAAACCGCTTTTGAGAATTTAAAAAGGCTATTTGCGGTCGAACCGGTCTTAAATCATCCTTGCCCAGGGAAGCCCTTTGTGATTCAAGCCGATGCCAGCAATGTGGCCATCGGAGCTGTGCTATTGCAAAAGAGCCAGAGTGGGATCCTACAACGCTGCGCGTACACCTCGAAAAAATTCACTGAGTGCAAGAGGAGGTGGGCTGTGTGGGAGAAGGAAGCCTTTGCGATTCGTTGGGCTCTATTAAACTGGCGACACTATCAAGAAGGGAGCAAGGTGCCTTTCGAGGTATGGACTGATCACAAAAACCTAGAAGCACTGAAAACTCCCCGCAAATTGTCCCCGAAACAAGTACGATGGACGCAATATTTTAACTGTTTTAATTTCACCCTAAAGTACATACCGGGAGGAAAAAACTTCTTAGCTGATGCTTTATCCAGACTGCCCCAATACAAGAGCCAGCGTGAAGAGGTTAATGAAGCAATTATTTCCACTCCACAAACTACTTCTCAACTCACACCGCACAGAGTCCCACCTTCAAGAGCCCCAAACCCCGATGACCCTGGGGCAAAGAAAATAAAACGAGAGCTCCTCATCGACCAATGGTTCAAGGACAATCAAACCTCCCTAACATGTAGGGATGGGTTGGCTTACAAAGGGGGAAAGCTGTACTTGCCCGAGACCCTCCGCCTTAACGCGCTTTGGCACGGCCATGATGCAAAACAGGCTGGACATTTTGGATATTTAAAAACACTACACCTCATCCGTCGGCAGTTTTGGTGGCCAGGATTGAAACGGGATGTAGAAAACTATGTCCGGAGTTGTGCTGTGTGTGCCACCATGAAAAGAATTCCAGGGAGACCCCCTGGGCTATTACAACCGGTGGCGGACCCTTCCCAACCATGGGAAGAAATTGCTATGGATTTTATAGTAGACCTACCTGAAAGTAGGGGAAATACAGTCATCTGGACTGTGATAGATCTGTTTTCAAAGCAGGCTCACTTTATTGCCTGCAAAGGGCTCCTGTCCGCCCAGCGACTAACCAAGATGTTTCTGAAACACATCTACAGACTGCAATGGATAATCTCTGACCAGGGGGTGCAGTTTACAGCTATGTTTTGGAGGAGTTTTCTTAAACTAATTGGCTCATCTCAAGGACTATCGTCGGCCTTTCACCCGTCTACCAATGGGGCGGTTGAATATGCAAACTCAATAGTGGAACAGTATCTCCGATGCTATGTGGATTATCAAAAAACGAACTGGACTGACCTCCTCCCTTTCACAGAGGTGGCTTACAATAACTCTGTTCACAGCAGCAACGGTTTCACGCCTTTTAAAGTGGCCACAGGAAAAGAGTTCTACCCAATATCCGAATATCCTCAGGGACCCTCCGCTTCCCAAACTCTTGATCAATGGGTGAGGGGGTGGGAAGAAGTCTGGAAAACCACGAAAACTGCTTTGAAAAAGGCTTCCGAGACTTATAAAAAACAGGCAGATAAAAAAAGGGCTCCTCAAAGGACATTCCAAGTTGGGGAAAAGGTTTATTTGTCCACAAAATATTTACGGCTTAAGTTACCTAGTAAGAAGTTAGGACCGAAGTACTTAGGACCCTTCCCCATTGTAAAGATCATTAACCCGGTCACGGTAGAATTAAAGCTTCCCAGACTCTTAGGGAAAGTTCACCCTGTATTCCATTGTAGCCTGCTGAAACCTTTTCGGGATTCCACCTTAAGACCTCCCGCTAAAAAGGCACCTGGACCTCTCGTAGTAGCAGGACAGACTATGAAGTGAAGCGTATTCTTGATTCTAGAATTTGTAAAGGGAAATTGCAGTACTTAGTGCAATGGAAGGGGTATCCATTGTCTGAAGCCACCTGGGTGAAATCTAGCGATATAAAAGCTGACAGACTCATTAATAGATTCTATAAGAAACATCCTAACAAACCAAGAGGCAACCCCTAACCTATGATTTTGTTTGCATTACAGGATTTGTCCTTTTTGTAAGGGGGGCCGGATGTCAACGCTGCTAACATTGGATGTTCTTGCTTTGACAACTGATGGAAATGCAGCCATTTTCTCTATGCTTTTAGAATTAGTTGATGCTGGGAGGGTGAATAGGGATGAGAGTCCAGCTAGTCATAACAATAATAACTCAGCCGTGGGAACCCAAGGACATTGGGCCCAGAGTTGATAGAGTTTTGGCGGGCTGGAGAGCTGGGGAGAAAGCCCGCGCTTCAAGCTAATTGGGGAACGTGATTTATGACTGTTTATTGGAGGAGGGAATTGTACTTTGTTACTTTGTATCCAGGGGAGGGGAATTTAGTTTTTGGGTTCAACTATGTAGTGCCGATACTTTGTTTCTCAAATAAGATTCTTTAAGGTAAACAATGCCTCGAAGTTCTTTTGAAGGGTTTCATCTGTCGGAACCATGACAAGTTCAATGACAGTCCATATAACCGTATTTCCTCTACTTTCCGGTAGCTCAACAATAAAGTCCATAGCTATCTCCTCCCAGGGTTGACAGGGGTCCACTACCTGCTGCAACAATCCAGGGGTTTTTCCTGGTCATTTTTTCATGGTGGCGCAGGTGGCACAGCTTTTCACGTTGCTTTCGATGTCCTTTTTCATTCCCGGCCACCAAAATTGCCTCCGGACCAAATGCAATGTCTTTAGAAATCCAAAGTGACTGGCTACTTTGGCGTCGTGACTGCGTTGAAGTGCCTGGTTTCTGAGGGTCTCGGGCAGGTACTTCCACTTCCCCGATTCATCACAGCCAGCCAGACGCTTCACCTTTCTCAGCACAGGTGAACAAAGGCCGTGGGATGAAATCAGTGGGAGCTCTGCCTCAGCAGCTTTAGGGGTGCTCCGCTGCTGAGAGCTGGTCTCCGGCCGACCAAGTTCCCCCAGGGTTAAGGTTCCCTCCGGTTGCCCGACTGTCCAACAGGATCGTCCGGAGCCCCACTCTCTGCCTGGGTGGTAGCCGGTGCTCTGGTGGCTGATGTCGCGCTGAGGCCAGAGGACACCTCTCCTCTCTTCTCCATCTCAGATTCTTCCCTGAGTCTTTGTCATCCTCCTTACAGGTGTTAGGTAGGTGACTGGGGCTCAGGACCCTGAGTATTAAAAATTCAAGCAGTCTTGGTTTAATGTCATGGTTCTGAAAGATGAGACCAATTAAAGCAGAACTCCAAGGCTCGAGTTTTGGCTACAAAGTATCGGCACAATCAAAAGTGAAACCAAGACAAAAGTTCCCTCCAAAAGTTACATTATTACAAAGTTAAACTTCCCACCCCAGAAGCTATGCAATCAACTACGTTTCCCAATATAACGGTTTGCCGGGCTTTCTAACATTAAGCTCAACCCCCAGTCTAATGAATAGAAATGACCTTGGTTCCCACGGGACAGAGAAATGTTTAGACTAGCATAAAACTACCCATTCCTCCCCCCACTCCTGTGGCAACTGAAAACGAGCAAGACGGCAGCCAGGTTCGTTGCAGAGTTGACATAGATCCTTTTACCATCATAGGGATCACCAACAGAGTTACAGTGTAGTTACAGTTACCAAGGGAGTTTAAACAGATACACCCAGTGTTTCATTGTAGCTTACTGACATAGACAACTGGAAAAACAACTCCACTGCTGAACGAAAGCTAAAGCCATTGCTTACAGACATGAAGCAAGGTGGCTAAATGTGGAATTCTGACATAAAGTTAAGAAAGATAAAGAAATTACTGGAAAGAGCATTGCAAACAAATGGAGGAAAGAAAACAAAAAGAGCACACTAAAGATCTTTTTGTCCTAATTAAAAAATTCAAACCCCATTCAGCTGCCTTACATACAGGCTGGTGCAGAAAAGGAAGATGCACTCAAGGCCGATGTTGTGGTCCGAAGGAGGAAACAATCCTTGAAAACTAACTCCTCCCTTACTTTACTGTCATGATTTACGTCTTCCAATTAGGCTGGAGGCCAAAGATTCACTTCCCTTCCCAATCTCCCGCTTTCTTCACAATTCTCCTCCCTCTGTATGTCATCTGATTTAACTCCAAAAATACCAAACAGTTCTGCATATCTTGTCAATGCAATAATATCCCATATTAACAGAGTTGACATCCGGCCCCCCTTACAAAAAGGACAGATCCTGTAATGTAAACAAAACCATATATTAATGACTAGTCTTCGGTTTGTTGGGGTATTTCGTATGAAACCTTTTGACGAGCCTGTCAGCTTTCACCTCACTGGATTTCACCCAAGTGGCTTCAGACATCGGGTATCCCTTCCATTGTACTAGGTACTGCAATTTCCCTTTAAAAATTCTAGAATCAAGAATATGTTTCACTTCATAATGGGTCTGTCCCGCAACTACGAGGGGCCCAGGTGCTTTCTTCGGGGGAGGTCTTAAAGTGGAGCCCCGATAAGGCTTTAACAAGCTACTGTGGGAGACAGGGTGAATTTTACCCAAAAGTCTAGGGAGTTTCAGTTTTACAGTGACTGGATTGATGACCTTTACAATAGGAAAAGGTCCTAAGAATTTCGGTCCTAATTTCTTGCTGGGTAATTTGAGGCGTAAATATTTGGTTTTCCCTTTTCCCCAACTTGGAATGTTCTTTGGGGAGCCCTCTTTTTGTCAGCTTGTTTTTTATAGGTTGCCAAAGTCTTTTTTAAAGCAGTTTTTGTGTTTCTCCAAACTTCCTCCCATCCCCTCACCCATTGGTCAAGTGTCTGGGAAGCGGTTGGCACTTGGGGATATTCAGGAATTGGACTGAACTCTTTGCCTGTGGCTACTCTGAAAGGTGTGTAGCCAGTGCTGCTGTGCACAGAATTGTTATACGCCACTTCTGCGAAGGGGAGGAGGTCAGTCCAGTTCGTCTGTTGATAAGACACGTAGCATCTGAGATATTGCTCCACCATTTTGTTAGCGGCTTCTGCAGCTCCGTTGGTGGCCGGATGAAAAGTAGATGAGAAGCCTTGAGATGATCCAATTAATTTAAGAAAACTCCTCCAGAACTTTGCTGTGAACTGCACCCCCGTCTGAGATTATTCGCTTAAGGGCGCCGTGCAGTCAGTAGATATGTTTCAGGAACAATTTAGTCAGTCGTTGAGCAGATGGGAGTCCTTTGCAGGCGATGAAATGAGCCTGCTTCGAAAACAGGTCTATTACAGTCCAGATGACAGTATTTCCTCTACTCTCAGGTAGGTCTACGATAAAGTCCATAGCTATTTGTTCCCAGGGTTGGGAAGGTTCTGCCACCGGCTGCAGTAATCCAGGAGTTTTCCCCGGTATTCTTTTCATTGTAGCACATACGATACAACTCTTCACATAATTTTCCACATCTCGTTTCAGTCCCGGCCACCAAAATTGCCGGCGGGTGAGATGTAGTGTTTTTAGATATCCAAAGTGTCCAGCCTGCTTTACATCATGGCTGTGTTTGAGAGCATTGAGACGGAGGGATTCGGGCAAATACAGTTTCCCCCCTTTGTAAGCCAAACCATCCC
>JALGBA010003554.1:0-10109 GCA_023970755.1 Azemiops feae
CCAAGTTTGAAGACCCCTGTCCTAAGCAGTCTTTAGCTAAGCTTTCTCTTGGCATGAGCTATCCCATTGTTGTAGTTGCCGTTGTGATCAATGGAAGGGCAGAAAGAAACTTCCATTTCTTGGAGGAATGCAACCTCTAAAGCACATATCGCTAAAGTGTTTCAAATATACTTGCTGAACGTGCTAAATTGTGATTGCTATTATTCTATTAAGCACGGGGTGTTCCGATAGGAAGCAAAGCAATATAATGGAAGGCACTGTAGATTTGTTTACATAGTGACAGAACAAAGGGCTGGGTTATAAGGTTCATTACAGAACGGCATTTTTGTTCAAGTTATGTAGATTAATTCAAATGGAAGAGTCTAGTTGCATTTGCAGTCTACATTTTTAAGAACGATGTAGCAAGAACACGATGGCGGAAGACTCAAATGCAAGCTTTTCTCTTGGTTTACCATTCCCTGACTCTTCTTCCTCCTGATAGTCTCTGTCATCGAATCGTACGAAAAGCCAGCCCTAAAGAAATCTATTAAGGTGGAGCCAGGCGTGGAATCACCAAGGAATGACTACTACCCTCAGCAAATCTCTCCTCCTCTGATGACCTCATTGTCACCCCACATGCTACAAGAGTAAGTGGCTTAGAGTTTTCTAATCTCGCCAATGGAATATGAAGTGAATTGTGGTTGAAAAGCTACATTACTCGCCTTTGACTGGGCAAATTTGGACTCCTTGCCCCCTTAGGCTAATTCAGAAATCTCAGGGTTTCCATCGCTGGGACCATTCAAATGTTGAGATTTTTTTTAAAAGAGTGCAGAGAAGAGCCATGAAGATAATTAGGAGACTGGAGGCTAAAACATATGAAGGTTGCAGGAATTGGGTATGTCTAGTCTAGTGAAAAGAAGGACTAGGGATGATATGATAGCAGTGTTCTAATATCTCAGGGGTTGCCCCAAAGAAGAGGGGGTCACCCTATTCTCCAAAACACCTGAGGGCAGGACAAGAAGCAACAGATGGAAACTAACCAAGGAGAGAAGCAACCTAGAACTGAGGAGAAACCTCCTGACAATTAGAATAATTAATCAGTGGAACAACCTGCCTCCAGAAGCGGTGAATGCTCCAACACTGGAAGTTTTTAAAAAGAGATTGGACAACCATTTGTCTGAAATGGTACAGGGTTTCCTGCTCAGGCAGGGGATTGGACTAGAAGACCTCTAAGGTCCCTTCCAACTCTGCTATTCTGTTAAATCTCAGGGGGAATGTCATTTGATTTGTTCAATTGAGATTAGTCTTTACCGTTGGCCAGAATAAAATAAACAACCTGTTCTCTGTCCTAATTTTAGTACCGCGATCAGGTTTTCATCAATATCTAGAACTGTGGTCTGTGTGAACTTCAAATATACTACTACACTGTGCATCTCACCTGAATTATTAGTATTCAGAAGGAGTGCTACAAATGTCATTTATGGAAGCCAGGGGCACTGTTTGAGAAATACAAAGAGTGCATTTCTGTGTAATCATAAATCTTAGCTCTACTTTTAGGAAAGTCCTTGACGGCCGAGGAGTTTGAACCCTTGTGGTGGCACCAAACTAGAAATTCGTAATTGGGTTCTAAAGAAATAGATGAAGAGTAACATCTGTTGAGTTTTAGTCTGTAGAGCAAAGAAAATCGATAGCATTCATTGCATGGGGGGGGGGGAATCTGTCTCATTAAAAAAAAAAAACCTTTGCTAAGAGATTTAGAAATGCGTGTAAACAAATAGAAACACTGAGGTTTCTGAATTCTGCTGGCCTGGAAAACAAGATAGCGGCTTAAAATACTCAGTCAAATCCTACGGTTCTGAAGAAGAATAAATAAATGGGGGAAAAGAAAATTAGGGGAGGGGGGGATGACTTGTTCATTCCAGAGAATAAATGAAACCAAATCTCTATCCGGAAAGTCAGCCAAGCTATTACCACAGAAGTCCATGACATTTGCTAAGCTTGGTTGAATTTTTTCCACATGTATGTAATGTTGTGGACGCTGCCAGGAAGACAAACGGGGGTATTGAAGAAGCGAACTCTGGGGTAGGCCCTTTTAAAAAAGAGAGAGAGAGATTTAGTTCAAAAGGTTGTAGTTTTTAACATATGATTCAACTTAACGCAGGAATCACCCTTCAGTTATAGTCCAGCCTGGGAAGAGGCCTCTGCCTGTGGAATCTCCAGACACACAAAGGAAGAGACGGATACACCGGTGTGATTACGAAGGCTGCAACAAGGTGTACACTAAGAGCTCTCATTTAAAAGCCCATAGAAGAACACACACAGGTAAGAAGCAAATGTAATATTTTTGTTTTTTGGTAAATGAAACGGTAAAAAACCCCAACAACCAGCTCCTACTACAGCTAGTCCTTGACTCACAACAGTTGGCTTAGTGACCGTTGGAAGTTACAACGGCACTGATCAAAAGTGACTTTATGACCGTTTTTCACGCTTACGACCGTTGCAGCAATCATCCCCACGGTCACGTGATCAAAATTCGGACGCTTGGCAACGGACTCGTATTTATGACGGTCGCAGTGTCCCGGGGTCACGTGATCCCCTTTTGCCTCCGCTGTGCTCGTAAGTGAAGGACTACCTGTAAATCCCTATATACTCTTTGAAAATAGGTTTTCCTGGCTTTAGTAATGCTTTATTCCCTCAGAAGTAGATACAGTACTAGATTCAAGAGACTGATGTTTATTTTCTTCTCGGTACATTTTGCCTCTCTGTCTGGTAGCTAAGCTTATTTTGTTGGCCTTCTAACTGTGACTCAGTGGAATATTCAACAACACACACCCTACTATATTGGCAGTTAAACGCCTTCCCCAAAACACTGAATTGTGTTTAAAAGTTTCCGGTGGTCTTTTTAAAAAGCAAATAAAGGCTTCTTGGGGAGGGAATTATGAATATTTTTCTTTGTTCCATCTTTCCAGTTTTTTTCCACTTAATGGGTAGCATCGTTGGAAGCGACTTGAAACGTTGCCGTGACGTTTCTCGGATTTAGAAAGATTGGATATTGGGATTTAAATCATCATCGGCTGTAATCTCTGGCCCAAGTTCTCTCTAACACCACTGTGACAATACAGGAAGTCCTCGGTTTACGACCACAGCCGAGCCCAAAATTTATGTTGCTAAGTGAGACATTCATTAAGGGAATACGACCTTTCTTTTCACGGCTGTTAAAGTGAATCATTGAAGTTGTTAGTGACATGGTTGTTAAATGAATCTGGCTTCCCCATGGATTTGCTTGTCAGAAGGTTGAAACAGCTGATCACATGACCCCGGGACACTGCGACCATCATAAATATGAGCCAGCTGCCAAGCGTCCAAATTTTGATCACATGACCCTGGGGATTTCTGCAACGGTCGTAAGTGTGAAAAACGGTCATAAGTCACTGTTTTGAGTGCCGTTGTAACTTTGAACGGTCACTAAATGAACTATTGTAAGATAAGGACTGCCTGCATTTTTTGATACGAAACCTTTAGTCCCATTGCAAAGGTTATAATATATACATTTATCAAATCAATAAGTAATAAACATGATATTAGAAAAGATTTGAGGTCCTACATTAAAAAATAGACGATGATGTAATTGATTTGTATATAAAAATCACACAAAATCCTACCAGAGATGTAGTTTCAGTTAAATACAGTAGCCTGTTCATATCTGAACTCTGATAGATTGTCAATCGATAATGATCAACCCCTCTCATAGAAATTTCATATTTCAAGAAGTTATTTGTAGTCAGACAATCAGAATTTAGACAGAATTTAGAATTTAGACAATGGAAAAGAGTGCTGATTAAAGAAACAGAATGAAAATGAACAGTGCAAACCGAAGCACGGTGAAGGAATACCCCATCTGAAGTTCTTCAAACAATATTCATTCATAACATTAAGAACTGGGAAAGTCTCAGTGGGTGCAAATTGAGTGAGTATTGAACTTAAGGACCGATTAGAGTTAACACCCTTTCTTTCCACATTGAAAAATGAATACCTACTGTATCAAGATAGCATTTAAAATTACAGAGTCAGTTTGGATTGGGGCAAATTATAAATATTATAAATAGATAAGCATTTGAATTAGGTGAAATCAGTCTTGGGCTCCTAATCTTTGTCCCCTTCTCCATTCGTCCATTTAAACATTTCTTTGTAAATACAGGCAGTCCTCAGCTTACACCAGTTCATTTAGTTACAACGGTCATTTTTCACACGACTGTTGCAGTGTCCCCCCCCCCCCCCGTGGTCACGTGATCAAAATTAAGATGCTTGGGAACTGACTTGCGTTTCCGACCGTTGCAATGTCAAGGTCATAAAATGGGGCAAAACTCACTTTAAAAAAAAGTCTCACTTAGCAACAAAAAAATTGGGGCTCAATTGTGATCGTAACCCGAGGCCTACTGGTATAGTGAAACTTCCACAGCAGCAGTACGTACATTACTCTTCATAAGATTCCCAAATTTGGGAAGAAATCAAGTGAAG
The DNA here is from genome assembly GCA_023970755.1 of Azemiops feae. NCBI lineage: Eukaryota > Metazoa > Chordata > Lepidosauria > Squamata > Viperidae > Azemiops > Azemiops feae. Next base: position 4,498 of record JALGBA010003554.1, read on the forward strand.
CTCATTATTATTTAAAACTCTTATACTTAAAGCACCATTAATTCTCTCAAAATCAGCTGAATCAATCCAGGAGTTGAATTTGAGGAATCGCACCGAAATTCTTTTTGCAGTACAGAGGTGTTTTAAAAGAAAAAAGAAAAAAAAAATCTGTTTCAGCAAGTTCATCCGGACTTGACTGTGCAAATTATCCATAGCTGGCAAGGTCACTTTTTGTGGCACATTTTGAACGTAGAAGGACCTATTTTAAAATCAAAACATCTGTGGGGAAAATAGATGTAGGGGAAGAAGTGGCAGAAGTTGGGGGCGGAGTTAAAAGAGGTATCAGCCTAGAATCCCTGTGTAGTCACAAGCAAAATAAATCCTTGAATTCCATTGTCCCTCAGCTAACTCTTAGCTGGTGCTAACCAAGCTGAGAAAATATTTGTGCCTAGGCTGCTTAGCAATAGATCAGCTTAATTGGACCTTCACGTGTGGATTTCACACCCGACATTAGGCACGTTCAGTGCAATTACTGGTGATGAAGAAATATTGCTGCTCTTGTAAGTTTTTTTTATGTATCGTTGAAATAATTTCCTAAAAAAGTATTCTCCTTTTTTTAAAACAAAAAACAAAAAAATTCACAGGTGAAAAGCCTTACAAATGCACTTGGGAAGGTTGCACATGGAAGTTCGCTCGATCGGATGAACTGACGCGGCACTTCCGGAAACATACCGGAGTCAAACCGTTCCAGTGTCCGGACTGTGATCGCAGTTTCTCTCGTTCTGACCATCTTGCCCTCCATCGGAAACGCCACATGCTCGTCTGAACTTTTTTCACTTCTGCTCTTTTCCGGTTTTTCCTTTCCTTTTTTCTTTTTTTTGACCCGAGCGTTTTAATTCAGATTCAGCTGGACTGGATCTTTGGATTTTATCTCCTTGCAAGCTTTCTGATGGTCAGTAAAAACAAAAAAACAAAAAATGTTTGCTTGGCCCTTCTTGATTCTTGCCGTCAGCCAGACCAAAAGAATGTGAACATATTTTTTTTGTTGTTGTTTCCCTGGGATGCTAAGCACGTTCCTAATTCGCCAGCAAATAGATTCTATTTTCCTTCGGACTAAGAAATCTTATAATCAAGCTGATTAGTTTTGCCATTTAATCAGCCAGTATATATATATCTATATATATATATATATCGGTGATACAGTTACTGTTTTTCAAAAATCCAGTTTGCTAATCCTTGCCAGAGATTTTGTGTGCCTGCAATTAAAGGATGCACGTCTCCTTTTTATGCCCAGCAATGCAACGAATGGATCTTTTTTTGAATACAGTTGGTTAGAGAAGCATGTTCCAGAAGACACTTCTTCTTCTTTTTTTCTGGGGGGGCGGGGAATGCAGATAATGAAATCCTCAACCCTGGGAATGAATGAAAAAAATAATAATTCTCCACTTATCACCAGAAAGTGGACGTCCATGCAGATGTCGTACATCCTGATTGCCTTTTTTTTGTGTGTGGGATTATGTAAGTTGTTCTTTTGTTTTGCCTGGGATCGAGTGTCTTGGTAGATCCACTGAGCGAACACTTCTCAGTGGGATGCAGTGATCTGTTTTTTTTTTGGTCATGCAACTGTATGAACGGGACACACAAGGTACCGGTGTGACATTCATTGATAAAATTGATCAAAATCTACCTCGCTGTGGAGTGCGGTTAGGCCTAGAAATTTTCCCCACTCCCTCAGCATCTCCTGCCCTCGAAAAACCCCTCCATCTGCCTTAGCTGAGATAAACCACAATTCCAGCCAAATAAAATTCAGCTCTTCCTTGTTAGAAATGAATTTCCATCCGAGACCCTTCCATATTCATGCGATACTTAAGAAAAAGATTGGTTTTAATTGAAGCGCTTCCAGAGAGCATAGATTCGGTCGCAGACGGTCACAGATGAAGAAGGCACACTTTTAAAAAAAAAACGTCCAAACATTTTTTGCCTGCTTGTATGAAAACTTCAGCAGACCAAGTGTTTTTGCAATACTTTCTCAGTATCGGTAATTTTTCCAAAAACAAAATAATAATAATAATAATAATAATAATAATTGAAAGATTGGATGGTTTAATGCTCTACATCTTCCATAGCTTCAAAGACGCAATTTTATTTTTGTATTAAGGAAACGAGACTCGTCGTCATCCACCAGCATTTTTGTCCTTTTGCAGCCTATGGTTAAAGCCGTGGGGACCATGTATGTAGAAAAAAAAGAAAAGAAGGAAAGGAAAGGTTAAAAAAAAATGGAAGCCAACGATGACAACAACAGCCCAGAGCAGGGGTAGGCAACCTTGGCTCTTTTATGACTCGTGGACTTCAACTCCCAGAATTCCTGAGCCAGCATGGCTCAGCTTGGAAACCTCTCCCTTTCCCCTCAGCATGGCTGGCTCAGGAATTCTGGGAGTTGAAGTCCACGAGTCCATAAAAGGGCCAAGGTTGCCTACCCCTGGCCTAGGCCTAGGCCGCTTTATGACTCGTGGACTTCAACTCCCAGAATTCCTGAGCCAGCCTGGCTCAGCTTGGAAACCTCTCCCTTTCCCCTCAGCATGGCTGGCTCAGGAATTCTGGGAGTTGAAGTCCACGAGTCATAAAAGAGCCAAGGTTGCCTACCCCTGGCCCAGAGGAATGAGCAGGAGGGGAAGAGATTGCAGAATATAAACCTAAACACTTTATAAACTAAAATCACATACATTTCGAGTAAATAATTGCTCAGGGGCAAGTTGACTTAACTCAAAATTGCTTGTTGTATTGTTCCATGAATTGTATTTAGCTTCAGTTGTTCTGGTATAAACTTTTCTAGCACTTTCATCATCCTCTTACTTTTTAAAAGTTGTATTACCTAAACTCTCATTAAACCAGTGTAATTTAGAACACTTTGACTGGACCACGTCCATTGTTTCTGGTACAAGGGTTTTCACGCCTTAGTCGAGTCTTGTTCAGTTCCTCCAAAAAATGCTATTTAAATTCCAAATTAGCCGGCCTAGCCTCCTCTTCCCCATCTCCATGTTTTTTTTTGATATTTGTGAAATAAGATTCTCACAAAAAAAAATACAGGTAGTGCTCAACTTAGGGCCACAGCTGAGCCCAAAAATCTATGTGGTTAGGTGAGAAATTTGTTAAGTGATTTCCCCCCCCCCCATTTTTACGACTTCTCGCCCCGTTTGTTAAGCGAATTACGGCGGTTCTTCAACGAGTCACACGGTCGTTAAGCGAGTCTGGCTTGCCCCACCGACTTTGCCTGTCAGAAGGTCGCAAAAGGGGATCACGTGAGCCCGGGACGCTGTGCAACCGTCGTAAACGCGAGACAGTTGCCAAGCTTCCGGATTTTGATCAGGTGAACCACAGGGATGCTGCCACAGTTGAAAATGTGAAAAAAAAAATGATTGTAGGGCAATTTGGTGTCGTAACTTTGAATGGTCAGTAAACGAATAGTTGTACGTTGTGATCTGCTTGTGTGTGTTTCAAATTGTCCTTGCCCCAAGAGAAAGGAGCCGTTGTCCATTTCAATGAAGGAGGCAAAAAAAAGGATGTGATTTTTATGAAAGCTAAATGGCAGGATTACCCAACACAGGTAGTCCTTGACTTACAGCAGTTCATTTAATGACTGTTTGAAGTTACAACGACACTGGAAGAAGTGATTTATGACCACGTTTTGCTCTTAAGACCCTTGCAGCATCCCCACGGTCACGTGATCAAAATTCAGGCGCTTGGCAATTGGTTCATATTTGTGACGGTCGCGGCGTCCTGGGAGGGTGTCACGTGATTCCCCTTTGCGACCCTTCTGATGAGCAGAGTCAAGGGGGAAGGTGGATTCACTTAACAACCGTGTTACTAATTAAGGAACCGCAGTGATTCACTCAACAACCGTAGCGAGAAAAGTCGTAAAATGGGGCAAAATTCACTTCGCCACTTTTTCCCTTAACAACATAGATTTTTGGGCTCCATTGCAGCCGTAAGTCGAGGACTTAGCTGTATAGACTCTGCTGTGTCGCCAATATCGGTAATGCATCTCCCAGCATTTTCAAGGTATCGGAGAAATGCCCGATGGAAACAAGCTTATCTCTCTGCGTTCAAAACGGGGCTATCCTGAATTCAAAATGTGCGGAAAATTGAAGAACAGTCACGTGATTTTGCCGTCATTTGGAAGAAGGAAGAACAAAGACGGAACCCTGAGTGACCAGCTCACTTTAGATTGGATAGGCAGGTAATCCTCGACTTAATGACCAGAACTGGGCTCAAAATTTCTGTTGCTAAGCCAGACGGGTGTGAAACGGGTTTTGCCCCATTTTGCGACCTTGCTTGCCGTGGTTGTTAAGTGAATCGCTGTAGCTGTTGAGTTAGTAAACACGGTTGTTAAATGAATTTGGCTTCCCCGTGAACTTTGCTTGTCACTAAAAGAGGATTTCGTGACACACACACACCCCCGGGACACCGCAACCGTCGTAAATACGAATCAGTTGCCAAGCATCTGAATTTTGATCAGTGACCAGGGGAATGCTGCAGTGGTCATAAGTGTGAAAAATTGCCAGAAGTCGCTTCTGTTAGTGCCGTCGTAACTTCGGTCACTAAACAAACCGTTACAATCTGAGGACTATCTGAAGCCTGTTCCCAATTCGATGTCAAAGCTTAAGATAGCCGTGCCTGTACATGTACATTGGGAGTAGTTCTTTGAATAAGGCACATTTATGCTGCTTTTCGAATGTCGGCTTATACCGGGAGGAATTGTACGGTTATTGGAATATAAATTAAGACTATCTGCATTGCAAAAATCCAGACGATCGTTAATTGATAAGCAAACGACGGAGGAATCACTAACTCTGCAATCTAGAAACCGTAGTTGTTAATGGGACAAAAATCTCTTGCGTTTTTCTGCTGTATTGTCAAACCAAATTGATCCTTAGATTTTTAACACTTATCTGCTAGAAGAGGGAGAAAAAAAACCCAAGAAAATTAATTTGATTTAAGTGTCAGGAACTGGACGCCGGGACATTAAAGTGGAGAGAATCGCAACTAATCAGCTGATCCTTTGCATCCCCTCTAAAAATAATCAAGATTTTTAAATAAACGCTAGAAGGCGGTGAGGGCTGTGCCTTGAAAGCGCACATGGAGAGCTGAAATGAACATGATTTACCAAGTTGTGCCTTTGCATAAAACAGACAAATATTTTTCAAGCCCCTTGGCTAGATTTTATCACCGGCATTGTGTTTAAAAAAAAAAAAGTGCCGTAACCCTTGGTTTTTCGTAAACTTATTTCCTACAAAGCATTTTGGATTTTTTCCCCCCACCTGACTTAAATGGGGGTTGATGCCATCAGATATTGACCATAAAATGAAATGGAAGAAGAAAAAATTGCTCCTCCTGCCCCTAATTCTAATTTGCTAATAAAGCTTCACAATCTCTTCCTCTACTTCCCTATTTTAGATGTGTCAGGAGTTTTTTTTTCTTTTCCTTAATTCTGAGCAAAAAAAGGAGGGAATGGGTACAATTGAGCCGCCGTGCAAATCTGTATAACTAGCTAATTAATTTGAGGCCGATGCTATTAAAAGTTTCTTTGTATTGATGTGGACGAATATGTGGCAGGATGGAAAAAAAAAAACCAC
>JALGBA010003556.1:0-10036 GCA_023970755.1 Azemiops feae
ATCTTTATAGTTTTTGAGAAGCCAACAATTTGGACAATGAGCGTGTCATAGGTCTGTCAATCCCCCGCCCGCCCACAATTGGCTGCATCGATCCTGTTTCCATAGTACTGGCCGACATCCGGATATATATATATATATATATATATAATAAAGTTGGAAGGGACCTTGGAAGTCATCTAGTCCAACCCCCTGCTCAGGCAGGAAACCCTACACCATTTCAGACAAATGGCTGTCCAGTCTCTTCTTAAAAACTTCCAGTGTTGCAGCATTCACTGGTTAATTGTTCTAGCTGTCAGGAAGTTTCTCCTTAGTTCTAGGTTGCTTCTCTCCTTGATTAGTTTCCATCCATTGCTTCTTGTCCTGCCTTCAGGCACTTTGGAGAATAGCTTGACTCCCTCTTCTTTGTGGCAGCCCCTGAGATATTGGAACACTGCTATCATGTCCCCCCTCGTTCTTCTCTTCATTAAACTAGACATACCCAATTCCAGCAACAGTTCCTTATATGTTTTAGCCTCCAGTCCCCTAATCATCTTTGTTGGTCTTCTCTGTACTCTTTCTAGAGTCTCAACTTCTTTTTTACATTGTGGTGACCAAAACTAGATGCAGTATTCCAAGTGTGGCCTTACCAAGGCATTGTAAAGTGGTATTAATACTTCACGTGATCTTGATTCTATCCCTCTGTTAATGCTGTCTAGCACTGTGTTGGCTTTTTTGGCAGCTGCAGCACACTGCTGGCTCATATTTAAGTGATTGTCCACTAGGACTCCGAGATCCCTCTCATAGTTACTACTATTGATCAAGGTACCACCTATACTATACCTGTACATTTGGTTTTTCTTGCCTAAATGTAGAACCTTACTTTTTTCACCATTGAATTTCATTTTGTTAGAAAGCCCCCAGTGTTCAAGTCTGTCCAGATCCTCCTGTATCTTAAGCCTATCTTCTGGAGTGTTGGCTATTCCTGCCAGCTTGGTATCATCTGTAAATTTGATGAATTCCCCATCTATCCCCTCATCCAAATCGTTGATGAAGATGTTGAAGAGCCTAGAACAGAGCCCTGGGGTACCCTACTATACACTTCCCTCCTTGTAGATGCGGTTCCATTAAGGACCACATGCTGTCATTTGGTCAAAGAATGCAATAAGATTTGTCTGGCATGATCTGTTTTTGACAAACCCATGTTGGCTTTTAGTAATGACTTTGTTTGCCTCTAGGAGTTCGCTGATTTGTTGTTTGATTATCTTTTCCAGAATCTTCCCAGGTATTGAGGTCAGGCTGATAGGTCTGTAGTTTCCTGGATCTATTTTTTTCCCTTTTTTGAAGATGGGAACTACATCAGCTCTCTTCCAGTCCTCTGGTAGTTCCCTAGTGCTCCAGGATCTTTGAAAAATATAGTTCAGTGGTTCCGAGATCACATCTGCCAGTTCCTTGAGAACCTTGGGGTATGATCCATCTGGTCCTGGTGATTTGAACTCGTCTAGGCTGGACAGGTGCTCACTTACCATTTTCTTGCCTATCTTAACTTGTGTTTCTAATCTGTTTTTTATGGCACTATTTTGATAGGTTGGACTGTTTTTTCCCTTTGTGTAAAGACAGATGCAAAAAACGAGTTAAATAGTTCTGCTTTCTCCCTGTTGCTTGTCACCTTCTTGCCACTTTCACCCACTAATGGACCAATCATTTCCTAAACTTTTTTCTTGTTTTTTACATGTTGAAATGTTACATGTTTTACATGTTATTTTTGACTGCAGACATCGTGACTAATATAACCAAAACCTTCCCCTTTACACCACTCCTTTAGCCACATATTGAATTCTGCTATATGTTGGCCTTTTCCATTTTGCTCCTTATACACTGGTAAAACCTCTGAAAAAGTAAGCCTACAGCCTATCCTGCTAAGTTCCTGCCCCAAGCTCTGGAAATCATTCTGCACAGAGAGTACATCTTTTTGGGACAGATCGTTAGTGCCAAGATGTACAATAGCATCCACATCACAGTCCTTGCTGGCATTCTTGACTATTTTAAAAATACGCTTCTTCTCCCTACTGGCAGTAGTACCTGGAAGACACCTGATCTCTTTCGAAACCTCTGTGTTCTTTCCTAAATTTACGTCCCTTGTAATTGAATCACCAACCAGAAAGCGGCTTCTCTTTTTGGATGCCTTGCTCTTCTTGCATGACTGATATGTAATACCTGATTTGCACTTCTCCCTGTCAAAAACAAGTTCTTCATCTTGGACCACAATCCCTGCTCATTTGAGTTATCATCACAACCACCTTGACCTGTCTCCTTAATGTCCCTATTAAAGTCAGCAAGGGCACTATATCTGTTATGCAGGGACACAGCGAAAGCTTTGTGTTTATGGTTCACAGCTCTCACCCTGCCAGATCCCACGGTTGTCCACACTGCCCTTCTCCTGCAGGATCTTTGTGGTAGAGGGAGCTGATAGCGCAAATGCTCTCTTATTTGATTTATAATTTTCCACACAATGTGAAATAAGGCTCCTGTCTGTGGTCCATCTCCCACATTAGATAAACAGCCCTGAAACTAAAAGGGCCTGTGAATGCAAATACATCCTAAATTATTATGCCTTTTATTTTTATTAGTAGTAGAAAAAATAGGACCAAGGAATACTCCAATTTAGGCAGAGTAGATAGAACAGAAGTCATAATAAAAATGTTCAGACAATGCAATTACTTGTAAGTATTAATTTAATTCTAAGAAAGAATAGGTCTAGGATTTGAAACAATACCCCTGTCTCTCAAATATTTTGTTTTAGGAAATTAAACCACTATAAAAAATTACAATCTCAGAATTTTGGACTTTGACTGGTCTCCTGCTGCCCTTTATATTATGTATCAGTAAAATACATTCCATCTTGCGGTTTTATTTCATTGTTTGTGGCCCATGGAAAATCCTGTTGTCCAGTTGCCCAGAGTAAATAAATGACAAATCAGGTTAGCTAATAAAGCAGTAACTGACCAAGGCTTGCTCAGGTTTCCCCCAATCCATCCCCTTCTAACTTTCTAAATGTATTATTGTCTACTTATTGTCTTCTCTACTCCTGTTATTTTCTTATGTTGTGCTTAGGTCTTAGGAATGTGATTTATTCACTTTAAAAAAAAGTATACTGTTAGATAACCTTGAAAAAGTCACAAAAAGACGTTGAATAGATTTGAAAGATCTTGTAAATCCGGTCAGAAAGTTTATTTATTTATTTATAGCCCAACACCATGTTACAAAATCAAACTAACATCTTACACTTTAAAAGAGCTGATTTCAACAAACTCACTGAAAGCTTGGGAAGGATTCCATGGATGAAAATCTTAAAGGGGAAAACTCAAGAAGCTGGGGAAATTCTGAAAAATGTGATTATAAAAGTTCAGTCCACCACAACTCCAGTGAAAAAGAAAAAGAAGAAACCAAAAAAGAAACCAGATCATCTTCCTAGTTTTTAAAGAAGAGATTGGGCAGCTATTTGTCCAGAATGATATAGGGTCTAATTGAACTAGGAGACCTCTAAGGTCCCTTCCAACTCTGTTCTTTGTTCTTCTCTTACACAATTTAAAATACCGCACAGTATTAATATATACACAAGTAACTGCATTACATATAAAAGGAAGAAACCACAAAAGTTAACATTTTACTGAAGGTCCAAACAATTTCTATAAGCTAAGGCTGTAAATAAAATTTTTGCTAGTGCTTTTAAAACTACTGGGTATTGGTCATTTAATAAGAATGGCTCAATGTCCTCATCATGAGTGGAATTTGTCAGACAAGAGCGAGTGTACTAGTTCAAGTTCACCATTGTGGACACAGTGTGTTCTTTAAAAGGAAGGAAATACTTAATTTTCATAAGCTAAGATGGTTTATTGGCATTCTGTCACCCTAGTAGGAAGATTGTTGGCCAGAAAGATTATATATCACTAAGAGTAATCACAATGCCATTTGTTATATTATTATGTTAGTTATGTTTGTCACAGTCATGCCATTTTCAGATCTTTATATTTTGTGGCTTTGTCCAGTTCTTTCTCTTATATCCTTCTCTTTCTAGGTGTGGCAATGTACATTATCTATACAGAATAACAAAATAACAGAGTTGGAAGGGATCTTGGAAGTCTTCTAGCCCAACCCCCTGCTCAAGCAGGAGACCCTATACCATTCCAGACAAGTGGCTGTCCAATATCTTCTTAAAAGCATACAGTGATGGAACAACCACAACTTCTGAAGGCAAGCTGTTCCACTGGTTAATTGTTCTCACTGTCAGGAAATATTGCATACAATAACAAACTCTGATGCTGAAATAAAAGCTAGTCTAGGTTGCTTCTCTCCTTGAGTAGTTTCTACATTGAATTTCATTTTGTTAGATAGTGCCCAGTGTTCAAGTCTGTCGAGATCCATCTGGATCTTGAGCCTATCTTCTGGGGCAGCGTTGTCAAACTGCCAGCCCGTGGGCCGGATGCGTCATGGCAAAACCGTGCCCACCCCATTGCCGGCAATGGGAAAAAAGTCATGATACATCGCGATGCGTCATGTGATGTTGTGAGTTTGACACCCCTATTCTGGGGTGTTGGCTATTCCTGCCAGTTATAAAAAAAAAGTTTAGACTTTAATGTTTCTTATTAAAAGTGGTTGTCTGTGGTATTGTGTAGTGGGTGTTTGTCTATTTAAGAATGTTGTCCAATTCTTGATTGCAGTTATTATATCCTTCTCTCTCTTTTTTTATATCTACCGATATATAGATTGATTGATCAATTGATTTTACTTTTTGTCATTTCAAATTAAGGATTTAATTAAGAGTAAATAGAGATTATAGCACTGGATGATACATCAGGGCAGTTTCTCAAGCAAATTCAGTTAGTATAGCTCATATTATTAGCAGTCATGTCTTTTAAAACTCCAGATTACCACACTACACAAGACAATTAATAATCTATCTTTTAAACATAATTCTCTGGATCATATCATAAGACATTTCCAATGCAGCCTTAGTGCTTATCAGCATACAAGCTGCAGCTGCCAAAAAAGCCAACACAGTGTTAGGCTGCATTAACAGAGGGATAGAATCAAGATCACGTAAAGTATTAATACCACTTTACAATGCCTTGGTAAGGCCACACTTGGAATACTGCATCAGGTTTTGGTCACCACAATGTAAAAAAGATGTTGAGACTCTAGAAAGAGTACAGAGAAGAGCAACAAAGATGATTAGAGGTCTGGAGGCTAAAACATATAAGGAACTGTTGCTGGAATTGGGTATGTCTAGTTTAATGAAGAGAAGAACGAGGGGGGATATGATAGCAGTGTTCCAATATCTCAGGGGCTGTCACAAGGAAGAGGGAGTCAAGCTATTCTCCAAAGCGCCAGAAGGCAGGACAAGAAGTAATGGATGGAAACTAATCAAGGAGAGAAGCAACCTAGAACTAAGGAGAAACTTCCTGACAGTTAGAACAATTAACCAGTGGAACAACCTGCCTCCAGAACCGGTGAATGCTCCAACACTGGAAGTTTTTAAGAAGAGACTGGACAGGGGGTTGGACTAGATGACCTCCAAGGTCCCTTCCAACTTTATTATTATTGTTATTGTTATATTTCAGTTCAATTCAATGAATGCTATTTTTCATAATTGGGATAGGTTCAGTGGTAGGATTCAAATATGTGAACAACCGGTTCTCTGTGTGGATGCCACTTCCGGAAGTCTGTTCTGGGCCTGGGCAACAAATAATTAGCTACCGGTTCTGCCAAACTGGTGCGAACTGGCTGAATCCCACCACTGGATAGGTTCCAAACTAGAATTATTGGACAGGTTGTACTCTCACACTATTTGAATTGCAAAGAAAGTTCTCCAAATTGACCCTAAACAAAAAAAATTAAAACTCAATCAATTATTTTTGTATTTCTTGTGAACAACCTAATTCTGTGTTGCTACTCTAGAAATCACAGCAAAGACAGCAACATTTATCCAATATTTAAGTTCTAGTAGAGGGATGAAGAATGTGCCAGGCAGTGTACAATGCTGTTGAATCTTTCCCTTTCCAATACCTATTTCCCTTGTTTCTTCCCAACTCTTAGATAAACCATTTGTCAAACAAGGAAGACTATTGTATTATTTTGGATTCTAGTTTTTTAAGACAAGAAGGAAAACAGAGACTGTGTGTGCTGGATTGGATGAGGGAAGAAAGAAAGGCTATGATTACTGAAACTGCCCCCCCTGATCTATGTTCCCAGATCACTATCCTCTGTGATATCAGGAAAAATATTCAGTATTTGAATTTCAGAACCTGAATTTACTTATTTCCCTCCATTGTTTAAATTCCTAATTAAATAGACTTGAAAGGTCTCAAGTATATATATGTTACAACACAAAACCAGGCCATTTGGCAAAGACTTTTTAAATAGAGTGGTGGACCAATGCTTGAAGAAAATTTGACTGCAATTTCCTTTACAGATAAGATTATATGTTTCCTCAAAAGAAGGCTGAAGTCAATGGGCCCTCCAAAAAATAGAACAAAGAAAGAACGTCTATAGTTAACTTAGAAATTTTGTCCCAGAAATATGGTACCCAAAACCAAGATCGTGAAGGATGCACATCTGCCCTGAGCTCAATTTACAGAATTAACTCTTTCCAATATAATTCAATACTTGAAATTATAAGACGGCTTAATGGCTTTTATTTAAATCAATAAAACTTTTAATCTCAAGAGTTTTTCAATACTTTGAGTTTTTTCACGTTTTCCTTTACTGAGCTATTGGTTTCAATTAAAAAAAAAGAGAGAGAGAAAAGGTAGGTATGGGACTTAAAGTTGTATTCTAACCCTGGATGTCTCAGAGTTTTAAAGGGACCGTTCCCATATCAATTCACGTGCAATAACATAGAAGATGGTTATAGACCCTCTTTTGATTTAGTAGGTCTGTCTATAACACAGACTGACAGCTGACTGAAATTTATAGTGTCATAGTCATTTTATGCACTAAGGCTTCAAGAAAAGCCTCCTGTTTTTGCTACCAAAGGAAAAGCCCTGCTGAAATTCACTCTGGAGCCATAAATGGATTCAGGGCAAACTGAGCTCTATAAACAAATGAGGTGGGGGTGGGGTGGGAGGAAGCATTTCCATAGAAATATGTAAAAAGATCCTGGATAAAAATGCTTTAGAGAAACAGTCAGCTTAGTTGTAAAATGAGTTTAAATTAGGCTTTTAAAGGGATTGCTAAATCTTGACACATATATGAGCAGCTTATTATCATGCAATTGTGCAGTAGTTGCTTGATCTTGTTACTGATGTGCCACATATGAATAAGTGATTAATTACCACAAAGGCTAAAACAGAGCAGAGTGAGAGTACTGTAGCTCACCCTGAAAGAGGGGCTTAAACACGTTTATTGCCCTTTAAGTGCATTTCATTAAGGCCAATTAAGGACTTTCATGTCTTATTAGAAAAATGAAGTAGATTTATGAGGTTTCATAGGCAGTAAATGCTAGGGCTAGCAGATACAAAATGTACAGAATTGTGGTGCTTAAGAGCTAAAAAAAATATGTAAAATACACACTGAAAGGAGTAAGTTGGACCAGGTAAAGGGATCTGTCCAAATGAGAAAATGGGATCATGGGATCTGCTGAGTGGCATTTATTCATGAGAATCCTTTGGGTCAGATTATGCTAATAAAGTTCTAGCAGCAATTTGACATACTACAGGACCCACATATGCAGAAGCTTCTCTCTCCTGGTAGGATTCCAAAACATCATCAGAAGTCTGCAGTAGGTAAGGTAAGACAGATGGCTATGGCTGTCTTTTTAGTGGTGGCCTCCAGTTGTTGACTATCCTCCCCACAGAATCACATAACACTTACTTATTTTCCCAGCCCTTTGCAAATATTTTTAAATGTTCTTACTCCCCATATGTAGTATCTGCTTCTTCTTTTATTATTAATTAAGCACATGTTTTTATACAGAAACACATACTGATGCTTTAAAGCAGTGTTTTTCAAACTTGGAAATTTAAAATGTCTGGACTTCAATTCCCAGAATTCCCCAGCTAGCGTGCCAGAATATTAAGGTCCATACATCTTAAACAAGGCACATTTGAAGAAATGTTGTTTTAAATCCTTTGTTTTTAATCCTGCTGGCCATTTTTACAGTTAGGGAATGAGGGAGAGGTACCAGTACTATACATCCAATTGTGCTTTCAGATAAAAGAACAGAGAGGATGAAACTCTGTTGGATTTCATTATTGATTTGACTAACAGTCATCCTCATCATTTTGTGAAAAAATGTGTAACTACCTAGCCTTCACTTTTTTTTTAATTGGCAAGAATTATGACACAACACAGAATGGTTAGATCTCATCTCAAGACCCATGAACACTTTTTGTTTATGTTACAGATTATCATTCTAGAGATAGACATGGAGTAGCCATTTACACATTTCATTAAAAATGTATAATTAATAAAAAGAATATACTCCAATATTTATAGGGAAATATAAAAAGTATATATTTTTTCACAATGGGGATTCCTCCATCCTCATAAAAAGTATACAAGAGAATATGAGAAAAGATTTTTTGATGCCACTGGATGTTGCCCATAGACAAAATTGCTACTTATTTCAAGAAAATCCTCTTCAGAGGTTAAAGTAAATGTAACATTATCATTAGGGATTAGAACTGCTTCATAGCTATTCGTACAGTTAAGTCTAAAATGTATGGAACAGAGGCAGCCTTTTTACATATCATACAAGCTATAAATTTTTTAACATGCATTATTTACTCAGTGGACTGGAATAGCTCTAGCAACTGGGAGGAATACGGATTTAGAAATATTTTTAAATGCACATTATTTACCCCACAGAATAAGCTGTTCCAATCTATCAGATAGCCTAATTAAAAAAACTTATATAAACATTTTGGGAAGACGTTTTATATCTGTGCAGCAACAACCTTTGGAGTTTTATTATCTTAGCTTCTTTTTATTTATTTTTTCAAATTAGGAAGCATTTAATCGTTTTATGGTCTAATCAGCTGCCAATTTTCTTGTTAAAATTAAACTATATAGAACTTATTAAGTATTAGAGACATCAAAAATTGATCCATTAATGCCATGCCTTTTTAATTTTATTGATATAATTTTAAGATACTGCCTCCCTTTATCCTTGGCAATATAGAGTTCCTTATATACCAAGAATTCATGTTGCTTTGTAAATAATTTTCTAGCAACAATTTCTAACACTGTTTTTGAAAGACTTCTGAAGAGAAATCAAGCTATTTACACAATATATTAAGTGCATAAGGAAGAAACCTGTTGATTTATTGAGTTGGATTTACTTATTATAATCAAGTCAAGCCATTAATATAAAATCTTCTGTCTTTGTGGATTAGAAAAGAGTCAAGACTTTCTTTTTCAAACAGACAGCTTCAATATGAGTTAGCTTTAATAATACTTAAACTGTTTTTATGCCATTTTAAATATATATAATTAACTGTCCCAAGCAATGAATGGGAAAATAGAAATCATGTGAACAAACTTCATAACCATGTGCTAGAGTTACCAGCAAAACTGCTTCCTTCCAGATATTGTTGGAATTACAATTTTTATAACTGCTATATGGCCAAAGGAATTTGCAGTCCCAATGCAGTTGAAGAATGTCTAGACATCAGTATATCAATGCGCCCTTCTTACAAGAATGAGCAATGCACATGGTCTGTCTTCATATAAGCAAGTCACAAGAAATGCAAATAATGGCTTCTTTGTGTTCATTAGATGTACACCAAATGTAGGGAATTAATTATTTTTCAATTCTGTGAAAGGCTTTAAGAGCTATATTCAAATTTTGATGAAGTCAAAGTTTAGATAGATAGATAGATAGATAGATAGATAGATAGATAGATAGATAGATAGATAGATAGATAGATAGATAGATAGATAGATAGATAGATAGATAGATAGATAGATAGATAGATAGATAGATAGATAGATAGATAGATAGATAGATAGATAGATAGATAGATAGATAGATAGATAGATAGATAGATAGATGAAAATT
>JALGBA010003559.1:0-19657 GCA_023970755.1 Azemiops feae
TAGAGGGGCCAGGCTCCTCGTCCGACTGTAAGTCTTGGAGCTCCTCAGAGCCTTCCTCTGCCTCTGATGTCACTCCAGGCCCCTCCTCCTCCTCCTCCTCTGATTCCCCAGACTCAGCTGCCGGGTCCACTGGCTGGCAAGGAATCACAACAGGTGGAGGCAATCAGGTGCTGGACAAGTTGAAAGATAATAACAGGTAGTTCTTGGCTTCTGAGCCCATGATTTATGTCGCTAAGTGAGACATTTGTTAAGCAGGTTTTGCCCCATTTTACAACTTTCCTTGCCATGTTCTTTCCTTGTTGCAAGTAGTCCTCACTTAATAACCGGTCGCTTAGGGACAATTCGAAATGACAACAAACCCCCCCCCCAAAATGGACTTATGACCTAGATTCAAAGTTCTGATGTGCAGGGAACACACACACACACCCAAACAGATGTGATTGCATTTTGGGCTCTTGGCAACTGATCCAGCTTCAAGGCCGTTTGCAGCATCCCGCAGTCACGGGACCACAATTTACGATTTTTGTTTTTTGTTTTTACTTTTTTCATTTCTGGGTGCCGGAAAAAAAGTGTGAACTACTGTGAACAAGGGATTCACTTAAACCCACCACGTTCCCTTAACGATGGCCACGTTTGCTTAATGACCGCCGTGTTCGCTTAACGACCACTGGAAAAAAAAGGTCAAAAAAATCAGGTTGGTAAACTGATGACCTGCTTAACCACCGGCACAAAATACAACCGTAATTCGAGGCTCGATTACGGTCGTAAGTTGAAGACTACCTGTATAGCAAAAGACATTTTTTTTTCATGCAGGTAGTCCTCAACTTACAACAGTCCCTTTAGTGACCATTCGAAGTTACAACAGGGCTGAAAAAAGTGACTTAGGACCGTTTTTCACAGTTACGACCTTTGCAGCATCCCCAGGGTCACGTGATCAAAATTCAGAGGCTCGGCAACTGGCATGTACCTATGACGGTTGCAGTGTCCCGGGGTCATGTGACCCCCTTTTGCGACCTTCTGGCAAGCAAAGTCAATGGGGAAGCCAGATTCACTTAACGACCGTGTTACTAACTTAGCAACTGCAGTGATTCACTTAATAACGGTGGCCAGAAAGGTCATAAAATCGGGCAAAACTCCCCTAACAAATGTCTCACTTAACAACAGAAATCTTGGACTCAGCTGTGGTCGTAAGGGGAGGACTACTTATATATATATATATCCAACAAACACAAAATATCAATTCCCCCAAATTTGCAAACCACTTATATATTCGCAACAGCACGGTTTAGTATAATCCTTTTTTTTTTTCCTCCCCTCCATCCCTGTTGATCTTTTAGAACGGATCCAAAGCCACACGTCATTTATTTCCACAAAAATTTCAGAACAGCTAAAAAAACAACAACAAAAAAACCAGCCCTCCTTTCTGGTGATTTTTTTCACTTTTCTTTGCAAAAAAGCACACACAAAAATTGCTTTCTCGTTTGCTTTTCCGATGTCCTCGCTTAGCCTTTTCCCCTGCCATCCTTGCTTGCTCTCGGTGATGTCAAAATGTGGTCTTTTTTAGATATAGACTTACATTGCATGGGGAAATTAAACCCCTTCTGGGGAAAAAAAAAAATTGGGGAAACGGCCGGAAACGGTTATACAATGAAATCAAGATGGTGACAGCAGCTAGCTAAAAAAAATAAATAAATAAGGGCATAAAACCAGACACACAAATCTAAATATTTCAAAAGCCCTGGCATTGTGTAATTTATTTTTTTCCCAGAGACTCTTGATCCCACTGCTGTGGCTAGCTGTTTAAAAATGGAATAAACTGCGGTACACTATGTATTTTATCAAGTTCACACAAAATGACACTTAGTTTGGGACAGTTTCATGCTGTTTGCAAATGGAAGGGAGGAAAATATCGGCTCTTTTTTTTTTTTTTTCAAGAGAGCAAAGGAAAATTGACATGCAAGCAGTCCTTGATTTACAAACCACAATGGTGACCAGAATTTCTGTTGCTAAGCAAAATTGTTGTTAAGTGAGTCATAAAAAATAATTACGGATTTTTTTTTTATTGTGCTCATGAAGTGAATCATTGCAGTCAAGTCACTGCAGCTGCCAAAAAAGCCAACACAGTTCTAAGCTGCATTAACAGAGGGATAGAATCAAGATCAGGTGAAGTGTTAATACCACTTTACAAGGCCTTGGCAAGGCCACACTCTGAATACGGCATCCAGTTTTGGTCACCACGATGTAAAAAAGATGTTGAGACTCTAGAAAGAGTGCAGAGAAGAGCAACAAAGATGATCAGGGGACTGAAGGCTAAAACATATAAGGAATGGTTGCTGGAATTGGGTATGTCTAGTCTAATGAAGAGAAGGACGAGGGGGGACATGATAGCAGTATTCCAGTATCTCAGGGGCTGCCCCAAAGAAGAGGGAGTCAAGCTATTCTCTGAAGCAGCTGAAGGCAGGACAAGAAGCAACGGATGGAAACTAATCAAGGAGAGAAGCAACCTAGAACTAAGGAGAAACTTCCTGACAGTTAGAACAATTAACCAGTGGAAGTACCTGCCTCCAGAAGCGGTGAATGCTTCAACACTGGAAGTTTTTAAGAAGAGACTGGACAGCCATTTGTCTGAAATGGTATAGGGTTTCCTGCCTGAGCAGGGGGCTGGACTAGAAGACCTCCAAGGTCCCTTCCAACTCTGTTATTTTGTTATTCTGAAATAAAAGCAGGCAAAAATGGGGAGGGAGGGCCAAACAGCCTAGAGTTATGTTATCTACATGTCTATTTATATATATACGTATAATATTTCTATCAATAGTTATATAGATAAGGGACTAAAATTTGCAGAGCCCCTGAAAGCAAGCTGGAAATTTTTAAGGTGAGATTGGACAACCATTTGTCTAAAATGGTCTAGGCTCTCCTGCTTGAGAAGGGGGTTGGACTAGAAGACCTCCAAGGTCCCTTCCAATTCCGTTATTCTGTTATTCTACTCCGTTTTCACTGCTAGTAGCTGTCATTTTGATTTCCCATAATTTCTATTGGAAATGCACTGTGGTATTCCAAAGATGGGCTGGTGTTTGCAATTTAAAAAAAAAATGGGAGACTACTGTGGGTGGGATGGCTCTGTGGGAAGTCAGAGCCCCCCCCCCCCGAGAAGGAAATATTAAAAGGGCAGAATATTATATTTCCTCAGAGGATCTTAAAAAGGCAGAAAAGCATGTCCAGTTTTTCTTAATAGCCCCAAGTCTCCCTCCCCCAAGCAGAAACCAGCTCTGTAGAAATGCAGATATCATAATAATCCTTTCAGAAAGACTGGCACCTGGAAGCTTAGAGCTGATGGGATTAGAAAGACAAAGATCCCTAGAATCAACAATCCCTCACACCCAAAACAATCCAACACTCATCAGCCATAGCCCCAGGGAAGCAGGATATAACCTTTGGGACATAATAGGATTAACCCGCCACCATCAGAATACCAGAAAGGCACACTCAGACTCAGGTCAAAGTTCATGCCACAGGAACAACTCCAAACAAAAGCCCAAGAAGGTATAAAAACCCAGCACTCTCTGCTACATGTGGTCAGCTTTCCCAGAGCCATCTTTCTGTCTGGCTCTGCTCTTCAGTAAACTGCAACCTTCTTTCTAAAGCAGTCTCCATTTCGTTTATTCCCAGCTTGGACTGAACCCTGATGAAGATTTCTCTTTCAACAGCTCGTTCCATTTGAATCCTGCCTCCTTTGGCTAGCAATGATTCTCTCTCCAGGAGCCTTGCCGATTTTTTTCATCCTCGGTTAGCAAACTCTTCCCTGCCGACGTCCCAAAAACTTTCTCTTTCTTTTCCAAGTTTTCCTTCGGCGCTCTGCCATGTCGACGGCGTCTTTCTAAACAAATGCTTGGTTATGGTTGCAGCCGAGAGATGGGCTTCACCAGACCTCCCCTGGCAGATCAAAGCGGAGCTTCTCCCCGGGAAATCTCTGCAGATTCAAATAACACGGTTAGCCCAGACTGAATTGCCAGGGCAAATTAGCCCATTCGCTAATATGAAAACTGAAGTGGCGGTAATGAAATGACGGGAAGAGCTACTGATCTCTACAAGGCGTGCACAAAAAAGGATTAAAAAAAGGTCTTTGGCACTAAAATGTGGCATTAAAGAGCTATCTAAAGCTTAGTGTTGCTCAAGTGGCTGTGATTACGGCTGGTGATCTAAGGGTGGAGTAGAGAGAGAGCAAATTTGGGGGGGGGGGGAAATGTTAACAACAGAAAGTTTAAGGAATCCTTTAACACACCCCTAGGGTTAACACTTGTAAAGCAGTGGTGGGATTCAGCCGGTTCGCACCAGTTCGGCAGAACCGGTAGCTAAATTTTACTGAGTTTGGAGAACCGGCTGAATGCACACTGCTTCCAGAAGTCCAGTCTAGGCCTCGGAGGCCTGGAGGAGGCCTCCCAGGCCTAGAACGGCCCGCCGGAAGTGCATGGATGCCACTTCCGGAAGTCCGTTCTATGCCTTGGAGGCCAGGAGGAGGCCTCCCAGGCCTAGAACGGCCCGCCGGAAGTGCATGGATGCCACTTCCAGAAGTCCGTTCTAGGCCTTGGAGGCCCAGGCCTGCATCCAATAAGAGAATCAGTTGTTCAGGTATTTGAATCCCACCACTGTTGTAAAGGCAACTTTTATTTAATCTCTCCCACTCAGGAAGTGCTCAACTTACAACGGTTCATTTAGTGACCATTCAAAGTTACAACGCCACTGAAAAAAGTGACTTAGGACCATTATTCACACTTACGACCGTTGCAGCATCCCCCACGGTCACATGATGAAAATTCAGACACTTGGCAACTGACTCATATTTATGACGGGTTGCAGCGTCCCGGGGTCACGTGATCCCCTTTTGCGACCTTCGGCCGAGCAAAGCCCATGGGGACACCAGATTCACTTAATGACGGTGTTACTAACTTCACCAATGCAGTGATTCGCTTAACAACTGTGGCAAGAAAGGGCATAAAATGGGACAAAACTCTCTTGTCTTGCTTAGCAACAGAAAAATTGGGCTCGGTTACGGTCGTAAGTCGAGGACTGCCTGTGTTCTCATGTTTATATCCCTCTTTTGTTTGCCAACGCATGGGCAAGAGAGAGATCAATCTTCCTGTTTAATTTCCCAGTTCTAATAACCCTGTGAAAAAGGAGCACCGTTCATTTTTTTTCTATATATATTTTTATTTTTTTAAGACAACAAAACATAACACACATAAACATACAATGTATACTCCTTTTTTTTTTTTTAAACAGCAATTTCGTAACTGTAATCTTCTGTTATTTACATTTTCCCCCTTTATTCTTCTTTTTTAAAAAATATTTGTCCTTGTTGTCCCATTGTTTCTTATTTCCATTTTCTTCATTCATACTATATTTCATATTAAGAATAATACATATTATTACTATACATTATTGTACATTATTATACACACATTTTCCCTTTCTTGACCTTTCTGCATTTATTTTCATTTGTTATTTCTAGTCTCCAACCAATCATACCACTTATTCCATATTACATAGTACTCTGTGTCTTCCCTTTCTTTTATCTCTTTTGTTAATTTGTCCATCTCCGCACAGTCTAAGATTTTCCTTATCACTTCTTCCTCTGATGGTGTATTCTCATTTTTCCAGAACTGTGCGTAGACTATTCTTGCTGCCGTTGTTATGTGTAAGATTAAGTACCGTATTTCTTTACTGTATTTTCTATTTAAGATACCTAGCAGAAAGATCTCTGGTTTCCAATCTACAGGTTGATCTATTATTTCTACCATCCATCTTCTTATTTTAGTCCAGTATTTTTTTGCAACGGGGCATGTCCACCATAGATGGTAATATGTTCCATGTACCTTTTTACATTTCCAGCATGTCGGTGAGTTGTTCTGGAACATCTTAGCAAGCTTTGCTGGTGGAAGATGCCATCTGTAAAACATCTTCAACTGATTTTCCTTGAATGCCGCAGACATAGTCAATTTTATGTTTGTTTCCCATATTTTTTCCCATTTCGCCAATTCTATGTTGTATCCGAACTTTTTTGCCCATCTAATCATTGTGTCTTTGACAACCTCATCTTCCATTTTATATCTCAGTAGATATTTATATATATTACTAATTAATTTTATTTCTGTTCCATGTATAATTTTATCCAATTCTTGCGATTCTTTTTGTATTTCGTATAATTTTTTGTCCTCTGTATATTTAGATTGGATTTGTGTGTATGTCCACCAATCAATCTCTCTGCCTACATCTTGTTCCAATTCTTGTTTTGTTTTCAGATTTCCCTTTTCATTTACCAATTCCTTGTATCTAATTATCTTATTTATGTCCAGTAGGTTTGGGTGTTTCAGAGCTTCTGTTGGGGATAGCCACATTGGAATTCTTATATAATGTTTTTGTTTTATCTTTTCCCAAGTCTGTAGCAATGCATCCCTAACTATATGTCTTCGAAAGTATCTATGTACTTTATATTTTTCGTCCCATAGAAATGCATGCCACCCCGCTTGCAAGTCGTGTCCTTCAAGTGTTAAAATTCTAGTATTTTCCAATTTCATCCATTCTTTTAGCCAAGTTAGGCTTGATGCTTGGTAATATATTTCCCACTCTGGTAATGCCAATCCCCCTTTATCTTTCGTATCTCGCAAGAGTTTTAATTTAATCCTAGGTTTTTTCCTTTGCCATATAAATTTAGTAACCAATTTATTTAATTCTTGAAAGAATGTTTTCCCTAGTTTTATTGGAATAACTTGAAACAGGAATAATATTTTTGGCAATATATTCATTTTGATCGTTGCAATCCTCCCTAAAAATGAAATTTGTAGGTTTTCCCAATTTTCTAAATCTTTTTTTATCTGGTGTAGTATTTTATCATAATTATCCTCCTTAATTGAGGAGCACTTCGCTGTAAGCCAAATCCCTTAATATTTTATTTTTTTTGTTACACTTATTTTTGTTTTATCTTCCAATTCGCTTTCCTGTGCCTTTGTAAGATTTTTGGTTATTAATTTGGATTTATTCTTATTAATCTTAAGTCCGGCTACCTCACCAAATTCTTCTATTTTTTGAATTAATTTAGGGCCGGTTTCTAATGGGTCTTCCAAAATAAATACCAAATCATCAGCGAAGGCTTGGACCTTATATTCTTCCTTCTTAATTTTTAAACCCTTTATTTCTTGATCCTCTCTAATTTTTGTCAAGAGTATTTCTAATGATAAAATAAATAGAAGAGGAGAGAGTGGGCACCTTTGTCTTACTCCTTTAGTTATCTCAATTTTTTCTGTCATTTCGTCATTCATAATTACCCTAGCTGTTTGTTTAGTATATATTTTCTCAACCATCTTTCCAAATTTTGTCCCAAATTCCATGTAGTTCAGTTGTGTTATAATAAATTTCCAGTTCAAATTATCAAATGCCTTCTGGGCATCAAGGAAAACCAGTGTAGCTTGTCTTTCAGAGTGGACTTCATAAAATTCTAAGGTGTTCATTATTATCCTCATATTGTTTTTTATCTGTCGTCCTGGTAGAAATCCATTTTGATCTGTGTGGATGTAATTATTCAAGATTTTTTTAATCCTTTCTGCTATTATTGTTGCAAATGTCTTATAATCTGTATTCAGTAAAGAAATCGGCCTATAGTTTTGAATTTGTTGCAGGTCTGAATCTTCCTTAGGGATGAGAGTAATAATTGCTTCAGTCCAAGATGGCGGTATCTTCGCCTCCTCCAGCACCTCATTACAAATCTCCAACATTATCCATTGTAGTGACTCTTGTATATTTTTATAAAACTCAACCGGAATTCCATCTGGTCCTGGTGATTTATTATTTTTTTGTTTTTTCAATGCTGTTTCTAGTTCTATTGCGGTTATTGGTCTATTCAACATTTCCTTTTGTTCTTCTGTGATTTTGCTCATTTTTGCTGCCTCTATATATTGTTTAACTTTATCATCTGCTATATCTTTCTGATAGTATAGCTTTGAGAAGAAATTTTGTATTATGTTCTTTTTCTCTTCCCGTCTATATTGTACTGTTCCACTTTCATCTTGTAGTTGATGTATTGCTCTTTTACCTTTTTCTTTTTTTAATTTATAGGCCAACCATCGACCGGTTTTATTCGCGTTTTCAAAGTAATTTTGTTTCGCCATCCTAATTTTCTGTGCCATTTCTTTTTGTGTTGTCAGATTAATCTTGTGTTTTATAATATTCCATTTTTCCTTTATCTTTTTGTTTTGTGGATCCTTCTGTAGGTCACTTTCTGTTTCTTTAAGTTCTTCTTGCAGTTTTTCTTGTTGAAGTCTCCTATCTTTATTTTTCTTAGAATTGTATGCAATTGTCAATCCTCGAATGTAGGCTTTTGTGGTATCCCACAAATTTTGTGTTGATGTCTCTTTCTTTTTATTTACCTGAAAAAATAATGTCAGTTCCTTTTCTAGCATCTGTATATATTGTTTGTCTTTACATAGTCTTTGATTCATTGACCATCTTTTTCTCTGTTTCTGGCCTTTCCATTTTATTGTTATTGGGTTGTGATCTGCCCAGTCATTAAGTCCTATTTCAATTTCCTCTATCCCGTTCTGTATTTCTGTTGTTACCCAGGCCATATCGATCCTGGACCAGGATTGATGCGGATACGAATAAAATGTGTATTGTTTGTCTGATCTGTGTGTCTCTCTCCATATATCCCGAAGGTTGAGTTCTGTTACCATGTTAAAGAATGATTTTGGTAATATATTTTTCTTCTTTTTGCTCTTTTTACTACTTTTATAGTCTTTCTTAACCTTTAGAGCCGTCTCAAATCGGCTTGTGTGCTCACTTGATGATGTTTTACATCCGTGGCGACAGGAGCTAGCTTTTAATCATCTCAGTGCTCTATTCTCTGCATTATTAATAATCACAGATTAGGTAGGACATCCATCTCTGACCGATAACATCAAAAGAGAAGTCGAAGACAAGCTGCAATGGCTTGGTCGTTTGCGATCTTCCGAATGTCCGCTGGACATCATAAAAACAAGGGAACGGGAAAGATTTCCCCTGTCCAGTCGTGTCCGAGTCTAGGGAACGATCCTCATCGTTCTTTCTTGGCTGAGGAAGCCAGCATTTGTCCCGAAAACAATTTCTGTGGTCATGTGGCCAGCGTGACTATACTCAAAGGCACATGGAACGCTGTTTCCTTCCAGCCGAAGTGGTACCTATTTATCTACTCGCATTTGCGTGCTTTCAAACTGCTAGGTGGGCAGGAGCTGAGGCAAGGAACGGGCGCTCATCCCATCTCGCGGCGCTCGGGCCTCAAACCCAGGCTGTCGGCTTTCCAGCCGACAAGCTCAGCCTCTTGAACCACTGAGCCATCCCTCGGCGGACATAATAAAACAGCAAGGAACGGCAACCAGTCCATGCCATTTGTTTCATTTGCCCATTTTGTACGCCACCATGATCCCACAAGTAGTTCCCAGTGGTGATTTAATCACTGATGGATTGGTTCAATTTGTATCTCAAGGCAACTTATGTCGCTCTTTCTCCTATTAGCAGGAGGTTGGAGTAGGAGGAAGTGTCCAAGTCTCTCAGTGAGAGACACAATAGCATCTTCCAATCCTTGAAGGCCTGCCATAGTAAAGACAGCATCAATTTATTCTCCAAAGCATTAGAGGACAGGAGAAGAAGTAACGGGTGGAAGCTCATTAAAGAGAGATCCAATCTGGAAATAAGGAGGAAAACATACAAAGAACAGCTGAGGGACTTGGGTTTGGCTGGTCTAAAGAAAAGAAGAAATAGGGGAGACATGATAGCAGTGTTCCAGTATTTGAGGGGCTGCCACAAAGAAGAGGGGGACACGTTATTCTCCAAAGCACCTGAAGGCAGGACAAGAAGCAATGGATGGAAACTGACCAAGGAGAGAAGCAACCTGGATTTAAGGAGAAACTTCCTGACAGTTAGGACAATCAACCAGTGGAACAGCTTGCCACCAGAAATCGTGAGTGCTCCATCACTGGAGGTTTTTAAGAAGAGACTAGACATTCACCTGTCTGAGATGGTATAGGTCCTCCTGCCTGAGCAGGGGGCTGGACTAGAAGACCTCCAAGGTCCCTTCCAGCTCTATTCTATTCTATTCTATTCTATTCTATTCTATTCTATTCTATTCTAAGAAGCAACCTGGAATTAAGGAGAAACTTCCTGACAGTGAGGACAATCAACCAGTGGAACAGCTTGCCTCCAGAAATCATGGGCGCTCCATCACTGGAGGTTTTTAAGAAGAGACTGGACAGTCACTTGTCTGAGATGGTATAGGTTCTCCTGCTTGAGCAGGGGGATGGACTAGAAGACCTCCAAGGTCCCTTCCAGCTCTATTCTATTCTAATGGTCACTATATGAATGTTTGTAAGTCGAGAACTATCTGTATTCGGGTTATTCATGAGTTACCTGGAAATTTTATTTTATAGATCTGCCTTCGGGGAAAGATGCATAATATTTGGGCATATCTGAAGGTAGCAATTCCCAGCAAAAAATCTGCTTGCAACTTTGGTAGGAAAAAGCACAATGTGGGTTTTTTTGACACTTGGAAAGACCAGATACTGGCGGATCCACATCTTTCTAATAATAGCAGAGAAGCTTTACAAAACTCCCACATTCAAGCCAGTTTTGCATATAGACCAAGCTGGCTTCTGAGAACGAGGCACCTGGAAGGAGAGCCACACCCCAGCCTGAGACACTCTGTCATGGGAAAACCCAGTGAAAAAGACAAGAGACAGCAGCACAAAACAATAATTCTTACTTTAAGATTCAGAGGTTTATTTTGCTAATAATTTGCAACATAGCAGGCATAATAACACAACATCACTTACATTAATAACCCATTGCAATGAGGTCCATGCGGCATAGCAGCTTCCAAAAGGACAGCTATAGGCCAGTGGCAAATCAATCAGGTCCAGACCCAACTGTTTATACCCTTTCCCGTTCTAAGACTGTAGTCAGATGGTCTGCTGACTTTTGCTGATTTCTGCTGACTTTTGCTGACCTTCTACTGACCTCCTGCTGAACATAACTTTCCACATATACCCGTGTACATTGGAACCCGCATCCATCAGCTACTTTGAGTTCCCTATTTCTTACTGTTCCAGACTTTATGTTCTAAACATATTTGAAACAAGCAAGCTTAGCAAAATCATATTAAATAAAGTACAATTGCAAACTGCAAAATTAAGCATAGCACAGGCTTTGGTTCAATACTTTGTCCATGAGGCCTGATTTACTTCACCTGGGCCTAAACCTTGCATAAAAGAATAATAGCCAATGTTTTCGTTTTCCACAACTCTTAATTTGCACAAAAAAAAAACAACCTCTGATCTGAAGCCAACGGTTTCCTTCAAGTCTTGTTTGTTCAGGATTCCAAAAACAAAATAGTTTCAGCTTGTAAGGCAGAGCCAATGACCACCCACAGCCCGTGTTAGCAGCTTTCCAGAAGTTAAGTTCACTCACTGGGACTTCTTCCTTGCTTTTTCCCTTGAAGGCGTTTCGCTTCTCATTCGAGAAGCTTCTTCGGTCCTGACTGAATGGCGGAGTGAGACCTGTACAGATCTGTAGCGTGGAGAAACAAAACAACCAATTCAGAAGCGCTTGGCCCAACATAAGAGAACCAACAAAGACGTTCAATTAGAAAGGAAGCTTTCTGTTGACGTGGTTGTTATTGGCAGAAACGTGAGAAAAACATCTATACTGAATTGCCATTTATTCCAATAATAAGAACTGCATTAATTTAAGGTTGGCAAACGAGAATATTGTTGGAAGAAGAGAAAACCAAGCAAAGCCATCGTATATGGACTATAGAATTATAGAAATTAATTATAATAATAATAATAATAATAAAGTTGGAAGGGTCCTTGGAGGTCATCTAGTCCAACCCCCTGCTCAGGGAGGAAACCCTATACCATTTCAGACAAATGGCTGTCCAGTCTCTTCTTAAAAACCTCCAGTGTTGGAGCATTCACCGCTTCTGGAGGCAGGTTGTTCCACTGGTTAATTGTTCTAACTGTCAGGAAATTTCTCCTTAGTTCTAGGTTGCTTCTCTGCTTGATTAGTTTCCATCCGTTGCTTCTTCTCCTGCCTTCAGGCGCTTTGGAGAACAGCTTGACTCCCTCTTCTTTGGGGCAGCCCCTGAGATACTGGAAGACTGCTATCCTGTCCCCCCTCGTCCTTCTCTTCATTAAACTAGACAGACCCAATTCCAGCAACCGTTCCTTGTAAGTTTTATCCTCCAGTCCCCTGATCATCTTTGTTGCTCTTCTCTGCACTCTTTCTAGAGTCTCAACATCTTTTTTACATTAATTGTTATTGATTGTTTTTTAAATACTAACCCAGACAACACGCTGTTTACCAAATATTAAGGTGATTATGTTAAAAATCAATAAGATAAGATAGATAAGATAACTTTTATTGTCATTTTTTTACTGTGGGCACAACGGCACACATCAAAAATGAAATTTAGTTGCCCACTCTCAAAGTGAAACACATACATGACATACACCTAAACATACTATGAACAACATATGTATAGACCCACATCCCTACATATACGTAGCAAATAAATATTAAATACTGTCCATCTTGAATATATAACAGAAGGAGGAAGCTTGAGAGTTCGCAAGGTTAATGCTGTATGGAATGAAACTGTGACTGAATCTGGATGTTCTGCTACGGATACCATGAAGCCCCCTCCTCCCAGAAGGTAACAAGGAAAACAGGTCATGAAGAGGATGTGTAGTGTAAAGACAAAGGCCCACATTCTGGACAGGGAAGACCTCTAGTTTGAAAGAGGGGTCAAAGAGGTCATCTATGTCAACCCTGAACAGGGGGAGGGATACGACACATACACCCCCATCTCCTGTCTGTAACACGGTCCTTTCAGCAGTTCCAAGAAGGCTCGATATCCCTTTGCACTATTCAGGTGACCTTGAGGACACCAACAAACCTCCAAGCGGCCTCAACGATTCTCAGAGAGAATACTAACGACCAGAGGACTGCAAGGAATATAAATCCTTCCATTCTCCACCCTTCAGTCAGAACTGAAGAAGCTTCTTGGATGAGAAGGGAAACGTCTTCAAGGAAAAAAAAACCCCAAGAAACGCCAGTTGCCTTTTGAAAAAGCACCGTTGGTATATAGCAGGGGCCTTCAAACTTGGCCACTTTAAGACTTGCGGACTTCAACTCCCAGAATTCCTCAGCCAGCCCTGAGGGCTGGCTGAGGAATTCTGGGAGTTGAAGTCCGCAAGTCTTAAAGTGGCCAAGTTTGAAGGCCCCTGCTATATAGGGTACGTTTTTCTCTCAGCTTTTTTTAAAGTGCCCTTGTATCCCACATCTACTTGTATATAAGCCCATCCATGGAGTACGGTGAAAACAAGCCAATCGTAAAAAAAATAAAATCAAAATCAAAAGATAACAAAATTGGTGAAGGTCAGCTTACCCTCAGGCAATACCTTCACCACTTACAGGTTACACAGAGGCATACTTAAGTGCACCTTTGGGAGACTTGAAAGACAGGTTACCGATAGATCCTTACGGACACAATCTTATCTGTGTGGTTGCTAGGAGTCGAAAAACGACTCGATGACGCATAATCAATCACAGGTAATGAAGATGTAGTAAGATAGCTTCTCCTCCTCCTTGCCAAGTCCTGAGTATGACAGGAGTGGAATAATCACGGGAGGTTTTTAAGAAGAGACTGGACAGCCACTGGTCTGAAATCTGTGAGTTGAGGGTGGAGGAGGAAAGTAGCTGAGGCCCTGCTGATTGGACCTCCATTGCATTTAAACTGCCCAGAGGTTGCTGGGGAGAGCTACAAGCTGTGAGTTGAGGAGGAGGAGGGTGGAGGAGGAGGAAAGTAGCGGCTCACTGCTGGCTCAACTACACAAAGACTGAAAACAAAAGAAATAATGATCTGTTGCCAGTAGTAACAAATCCCTTGAGTGCAATTCCAGAACATCTGGAGCACCTTGTTGGAACACCTTGGGCATTGACAAAATCCCCATCAATCTGTTGCAAAAAGCAGCTTTACTAGGAACAGCTTCCATCCTGCAGCTTTTGAACCTCTAACATCATCAATCAACATCTGCCTGTCCCAGGTCCTTGGGGGAAAAATCGAGAGGGGGGACAAAACTGCCAAATCCAGTCTAAACATCTGGCTGACTTGCAACGAACCACAGTAATTATTATTATTATTATTATTATTATTATTATTATTATTATTATTATTATTATTATTATTATTATTATTATTATTATTATTATTATTATTATTATTATTATGGATGAAACGTGTAACAGTGGTACCCATTGTCATCGGGGCACTGGGAACTATGTCCAAAAACTTTGCAAAATACATCAAGAAATTGCAGCTTCCTGCAATAACTCCAGCAATGTTACAAAAAACTGCGCTACTCGGAACATCTTACATTTTAAGGAGGTACCTGGTTGACACCTAGGATGCTGGTAGCAACCCGTGTCAACCATCAGCGCCAGCCAATTTGAATGTTCAGTTGACTGAGGTTCATGTTTAATTAATAATAATAATAATAATAATAATAATAATAATAATAATAATAATAATAATAATAATAATAATAATAATAATAATAATAATAATAATAATAATAATAATATTAACACGAGTAGAGTAGAGTACAGTAGAGTACAGTAGAGTACAGTAGAGTGACTGGAATAGAATAGAGTAGAGTAGAGTAGAGTAGAGTAGAGTAGAATAGAATAGAATAGAATAGAATAGAATAGAATAGAATAATAATAGAATGGAATGGAATGGAATAGAATAGAATAGAATAGAATAGAATAGAACAGAACAGAACAGAACAGAACAGAACAGAATAGAGAATAAGAAATAATTAGAGTAGGAAATAATGAATAAATGGAATGGAATGGAATAAAATAGAATAGAATAGAATAGAATAGAATAGAATAGAATAGAATAGAATAGAATAGAATAGAATAGAATAGAATAGAATAGAATAGAATAGAATAGAATAGAATAGAATAGAATAGAATAATAACTTTGTCACTTTAAACATACACTAATCAGCACACACATTAAAATGAGCTTTCATTGCATGCAACTCTCAATTCCAGGAAGAACTAGCATTTATTTTTCCTTTGTGAGGACGGCCTGAAAGAATCAATCGAGAAACGTTGAAACCCAGCGAGTAGCACGGCCGCATAATGGGAATAAAATCTACGCATTAGCAGTCACAGAAAACAATGACATTTCACGATGGCAAACGAGGTGGGGAAAACCCAGACTAGGGGGAAAACATCTCTCTCCTCAAATTGCTATTTTTTGCTGTAAAAAAATTGGGAACACCTCTTGATCCCGGGAACTGTGATATCGGGAAGGCAAGCTGTTAACCTGGAGATAATGATGGGGTGTAAAGCTGGTCTCACTGCAGAAGGAAACCACATCAGTCCCCAGCTGAGTGCTTTGATGGTCCCACAAAGGCCATTTGGCTACTAAGGCACAGCCGAGCAGACATCAACTAAATCAGGGGTAGGCAACCTTGGCTCTTTTATGACCTGTGGACTTCAACTCCCAGAATTCCTGAGCCAGCCATGCTGAGGGGAAAGGGAGAGGTTTCCAAGCTGAGCCATGCTGGCTCAGGAATTCTGGGAGTTGAAGTCCACGAGTCATAAAAGAGCCAAGGTTACCTACCCCTGAACTAAATGAGTAGATTTTTATGAACAATTCCGACAGGACATTTACGAGGCCCGTAAAGAGGCCAGAACATCATTCTACCTAATGGCAATTGTGGTGTAGAAGCCCTTTCCTTTCTGATCCTTTCACCCAAGCAGCCCTCCTGGAAAAGGACCGTTAATAAAGCCTTTAGATCCCACCTCACAGAGTTCACAAGACCTTAATTTCTTAACCGGATCACATCTGACCTTCTCCTCTGAGCCAAAGGGAAGGAAGGAAATTTCTGCCACAAAATGACAATCGCATCAGAGCAATGAGATCACTCGTCTTTTGCGGACGGCTCAGCTGCAGGCTCAATTCTTCCTCTCTTACGAAAGGCCTCGTGGTGAAGCCCCCTCCCCAGTCCCCCCACCCCAAGACCCTTTCTCTCTTGCAAGATGCCTCATGAGGAACAAAAAGCTCTAATCAGAGAGAGAAGCAACCTGGAATTAAGGAGAAACTTCCTGACAGTGAGGACAATCAACCAGTGGAACAGCTGGCCACCAGAAATTGTGGGCGCTCAATCCCTGGAGATTTTTAAGAAGAGACTAGACAATCACCTGTCTGAGATGGTATAGGTTCTCCTGCTTGAGCAGGGGGCTGGACTAGAAGACCTCCAAGGTCCCACCCAGCTCTATTCTAGTCTAACATTCTAACTGCTTTTTATCACACGATGCTATTTTTCTTAGTTCTCTCAAACGATCAACCCTGAAGAGCTGCTGGAAAGTTTGGAGAGTCCCTCGG
Organism: Azemiops feae; assembly: GCA_023970755.1. Taxonomy (NCBI): domain Eukaryota; kingdom Metazoa; phylum Chordata; class Lepidosauria; order Squamata; family Viperidae; genus Azemiops; species Azemiops feae. The sequence continues at coordinate 16,484 of JALGBA010003559.1, forward strand.
CTTTCCTTCAAGACCATGTTTGGAAAGTCATTCCTGAACTTCTCAAAGAAGGTCCCAACCAGAAAGTTAAAAGCCCTGGGTGGGTCCATTTATATAGGGAGCCATTCTATCACCACTCAATCTCAATTGCCCTCAGATTTTATTTATTTTAAAAAAAAACATTGATGTTATTTGTTTATTAAATTGACATGACTTCCATTTCCCAAGAGGGTGACTCTGATATCACATATCATATCTGAGAGTCCACCTTTCTTGAAGTGTGAGGGAGCAAGTTCAGAGAGCAGCAAGATCCTCACAGTCTTCCTCCTCCTCTTCCTCTTCCTCCTCCTCCTACTCCTCCTCTTCCTCCTCCTCCTCCTCCTCCACTCCACAAACCCCACTCCCTTCCAGCACTGATAAAACATCTGCAAGAAAACAACCTAGCTCAGAGAGCACCAAAGACCCCATAGTCCTCCCCATCTCCTCCTTCTCTTTCTCCTTCTCCTCCTCCTCCTCTTCCTCCTCTCCTTGTCCTCCATTCCACAAACCCCACTCCCTTCCAGCACTGATGACGTTCCTTAGTTGGGTCATGAAACATCTACAAGAAAACAACCAAGCTCAGAGAGCACCAAAAACCCCATAGTCCTCCCCATCTCCTCCTTCTCCTTCCTCCTCCTCCTCCTCCTCCTCCTCCTCCTCACTCCTCCTTCTCTCCCTGTCCTCCCTCATAACCCCCACTCCTTCTAGCACTGATGACGTTCCTAGTTGGGTCATGAAACATCTGCAAGAAAACAACCTAGCTCAGAGAGCACCAAGGACCCCACAGTCCTCCCCATCTCCTCCTTCTCCTTCTCCTTCTCCTCCTCCTCCTCCTCCTCCTTTCCCTGTCCTCCACTCCACAAACCCCACTCCCTTCCAGCACTGATGACGTTCCCTAGTTGGGTCGTGAAACATCTGCAGGAAAACCACCAAGCTCAGAGAGTACCAAGGACCCCACAGTTCATCCATAATTGTGGGAAGAAATTGTCTTCATCCTGGTTCATCCAAGCCGGGGATAAATAAACAACATGGCGACTGCTTTGGGAAGAAGGTTGCAGTTTATTGAAGAGCCAGACTGAAAGACGGTTCTGGCAGGAAGGAGGAGAGAAACCAAGGGTGAGCACATGTGGAGAGTAGGTTTTTATACCTCTGAAAGCCTTTTGTTTGGAATAGTTTCCTGTTCCTGTGGCATTAACTTGGAGGCTATTTCCTGTGTCACGTATTCTGACCTGAGTTTAGGTGTGCCTCTCTGCTATTCTTGATGGTAATGGGTTAGTCCTATTATGTCCCATCTCAGGTGGGGTATGCAGATTTTAGGTCTTTTGTCTTCTTCAGCTTCTAGCTGGCTCCAACTTTCCTGATGGTTACATCTACATTTGTATAGGGCTGGCTCCTGCTTGGGGCAGAGAGATTTGGGGGCAGAGTTGGCTTCTGCTTTTAAAATTCTTTTTGAGGAAATATATTTTTCTGCCCTTTTAATATTTCCTTCTCTGAAAAAGGTCTTCTGCAGTCACGACATAAGCCTAAGACTGAAAATCAGGCTTGTCAGATGCTATATTTTTTCTATCCTGCTCTATGGAGTAGAGAGTTGGTCTCTGACAGAAGGCCACCTGAAGAGACTAGAAGCATTTGAAATGTGGATTTACAGGCGGGTGTTACGCATAAGCTGGGTTGACAAAATCAGAAATGAGGAGGTTTTAAGCCGCCTGGGAAAGCCAAGGGAAATCATCAAAACAATTAAAAAACGAAAGTTAGAATACTTCGGACATGTGATGCGACACCCAGAAAAATACGGCATACTCCATTTAATCCTCCAGGGAAAGATTGAAGGCAAACGAGGTCCAGGCAGAAGAAGAACATCATGGCTTCAAAATCTAAGGGACTGGTTTGGACAAAACTCAGCAGCACTTTTTCATGCGGCTGCTGATAAAAACAGGATCGCCAACATGATCGCCAACGTCCGATAACGGATATGGCAGAAGAAGAAGAAGAATGGGTTAGTCCTATTATGTCCCATCTCAGGTGGGGTATGCAGATTTTAGGTCTTTTGTCTTCTTGATCTCCTAGCTGGGGCCTTTCTGATGGTTTTCATCTACATTTGTATAGGGCTGGCTCCTGCTTGGGACAGAGAGATTTGGGGGCTGGGTTGGTTTCTGCTTTTAAAAATCCTTTTTGAGGAAATATATTTTTCTGCCCTTTTAATATTTCCTTCTCTGAGGGGCTGACTTCCCACAATGAGCTACAAATATCTTCTTTTATCAGTATCACCTATGTCCGAGTTGGGCAGGTCTATAAATGTGAATAATAAATAATGAATAAATAAACTCTATTTATCCTCAGGGAAGAGGAAGATGTAGGATTCCTGCCTGGTTTTATAGCAAGAAACCATCTCAGCTGGTCCGCCCTTCGGACTGAGTCGTCATTTCTTGGTATGGGCAGCTTCCTGCTCCCAGTTGAGAGAGATCTGCGTTTAATTTCAGAATTTCAATTATCTCCTTTGGAGGAACCATCCCTTAGGAGTGTCCGCCTGGAGCTCCTAACTACCCACTAACCAGGAGGAAGTTTCTCCCCATCTCTGCTTTTCATTAAGAGGGTTTGGCAGCCCTGGAGACGCAGCCCGTGAAAACTAGAAGATGAAGGAGACCATTTTGTGGTCTTTCCAAGCGATGACTTTAATTGCTAAAACTATGTGGGGTTTTGACATGAAACCCGCGGCCTGTTAGTCAGCCGTCTTGCGGCACCCTCTAAAGCCCGTTGTCAGCAGCCCTTCCGCGCAATGGCGTGTCAGATGTGTCGAGGCACACGTGTCCTCACCGACTTTTCTTGACGTTGGCATGTCTCTAGGCCACAAACTCTGCTCTGCCAAACCACCCCGGGTTTGATCCTTGGCAACAGCTGGGCGAAGCCAACCCAGAGAGTTTGGGAAGGAGGCCCTGGCTTGCCACGGGCTGGGAAGTAAACACTGGATCGTGTGACAAGGCAGGACGGTCTCGGCTAAAGGCAAGAGGTTGGGGAATTCATCAGCCACGAATCATGGCACTGGAAGATCCGTGAATGATCTACTCCGGAGTCTGCAGAAAACAGGGCTAGGGAAAAGGGGTGAGGAGGAGGAGGAGGAGGAGGAGAAAGAAGAAGAAGAAGAGGAGGAGGAGGAGG
>JALGBA010003560.1:0-34347 GCA_023970755.1 Azemiops feae
AGCGGCCTGACAGGGACTACAAAGACCATCTATAGCACAGGGCATGAAAAAGGTGCCCTACTGTGATTATTTTATGTATAGCAGCCTGAAAGGGACTACAGCGACCATATATAACACAGGGCACGCAAAGACTGCGCTCCTGTGGTTGTTTTGGAATAGCAGCCACCCAAGGAAATAAACCTTACCCCAAAGAGGGCAAAAAAGTCAGGCTTTCCTAACATGTGTTGGTCACTGCATTGGTCATTTTGGGACAAAATCATCAGAATGCGGCTAAACCTCGACCTAACTCTCCTCTAACTGCAAAATGGGTCAAAAGTCAGGCCGTAGTCTCTCCTTACCCAAAAGAGGGCAAAAAAGTCAGGCTTTCCGAAGACATGAAAGACTATGTTTGTTATTTCGGGGGGCAAAGTCATCAGAATGCAGCCTTACGTCGACCTAACTGTTTCCTAACCGCAAAGTGGGTCAAAAGTCAGGCCGTAGTCTCTCCTTACCCATAGAGGGCAAAAATGTCAGTCTTTCCTAAGGTATGAAAGACTATGTTGTTATTTGGGGGCTAAAGTTCATCAGAATGACTTTATTATATGATTACATTATTAGAGCCTTGATATTATCATAAATAGCAACGGGAGGCCCAATGGCTGCAGAACAGATCACGGAAGAAGGAAACCTACTTCAAAACACTTAAAACCCGAGTTAAAAGGCCTTATGAAGGCCTAAGTGCTAATGCTATGGGACATAAAGCATGCCCTCCAGTGGACAAGGCAGGATAGCAGCTCACCAGGAAATAACCTTAACCCCCAAAGAGGGCAAAAAAGTCAGGCTTTCCTAACATATCACAAACTGTGTTGGTCATTTTGGGAGCAAAGTCATCAGAATGCAGCCTTACGTCGACCTAACTCTTTTCTAACCCCAAAATGGGTCAAAAGTCAGGCCGTAGTCTTTCTTTAACCAAAAGAGGGCAGAAAAGTCAGGCTTTCCTAAGATATGAAAGACTATTTTTGTTATTTTAGGGGCAAAGTCATCAGAATGCAGCCTTAGGTTCACCTTACTCTATTCTAACCCCAAAATGGGTCAAACCTAAGGCCCTAGTCTTTCCTTACCCAAAAGAGGGCAAAAAAGTCCCTAAGGAGGCGGCTGGATGCCGGCAGGAGAGACTGATTGGGTCCAGCTGATTGGTGCTCCTGCCGGGAGCTGGAGGTGAACTGAAGAAAAGGGAGGGGGGAGAGAGGAGAGGGTAGAAAAGAACGTGGTTTGGGTGGGGAAAGGGGAAAAAAGACACCAGGAAAGGTTTAATCGCTTTAAACAAATGTAATTAGTTTTACCCCCTTTAATTCAGTCTGTCTGTGGCTTTTACAAAGTTTTCTTTGAAAGTAAACAGGCTTAATTAAAAGCTAAAGCTTTTCGCAATTGCCGGAACCTTCCAGAAACAGATTTCCAACATTGTGACACGTGACACGCCTGAGGCAGTTAAAGAGAAAAAAAACAGACTTTCTGTTTCTTTATTTTCTTGCATTGCACTTGATTTCTGTGTCTTTAAGGGTACAGGGAAGGAATTGGGGTGTGTTTGTGTGCACGTGGAAGAGCTCAGAAGGGCAAACCAGCTAACTCAGGAGTCTACAGACTTAGCAACTTAAAGACCTGTGGACTTCAACTCCCAGAATTCCTCAACCAGCCATGAGGGCTGAGGAATCCTGGGAGTTGAAGTCCACAAGTCTTAAAAGTGCCAAGTTTGAAGACCCCTGAACTAGCTGGTAGTGGTGCATATTAATAAACATGGATAAATTTATCATACATTTATCAGTGCAAAGGAAAAGTAATTCAGTAAAGGAACAAAGAGCATAGCATCAGGGCATGCAAAGAGTGCCCTCCTGTGGTTATTTTGGCCATAGCGGCCAGAAAGGGACTACAAATACCATCTATAGCACAGGGCATGAAAAGGGTGCCCTACTGTGGTTATTTTATGTATAGCAGCCTGAAAGGGACTATCAAAGTACCATCCATAGCACAGGCAGAAAAGGTGCCTACTGTGATTATTTATGTATGCAGCCTGAAAGGGACTACGCGACCATATATAACACAGGCACACAAGACTGCGCTTCCTGTGGTTGTTTTGGAATAGCAGCCACCCAACGGAAATAAACTTAACCCCAACGAGGCAAAAAATTCAGCTTTTCCTAACATGTGTTGGTCACTGCGTTGGTCATTTTGGGACAAAATCATCAGAATGCGGCTAAACCTCGACCTAACTCTCCTCTAACTGCAAAATGGGTCAAAAGTCAGGCCGTAGTCTCTCCTTACCCAAAAGAGGGCAAAAAAGTCAGGCTTTCCCAAGACATGAAAGACTATGTTTGTTATTTCGGGGGGCAAAGTCATCAGAATGCAGCCTTACGTCGACCTAACTGTTTCCTAAGCGCAAAGTGGGTCAAAAGTCAGGCCGTAGTCTCTCCTTACCCATAGAGGGCAAAACTGTCAGGCTTTCCTAAGGTATGAAAGACTATGTTGGTTATTTGGGGGGCAAAGTCATCAGAATGACTTTATTATTATTATTACATTATTAGAAGCCTTGATATTAATCATTATAGAGCAACGGGAGGCCCAAGGGCTGCAGAACAGGCACAGAAGAAGGAAACCTGCTTCAAAACACTTAAACCGAGTTAAAAAGGCCTATGATGGCCTAAGTGCTAATGCTGTGTACAGAAAGCAGTGCCCGTCCAGTGGACAAGAGGCAGAATAGCAGCCACACAAGGAATAAACCTTAACCCCAAAGAGGCAAAACATTCCAGGCTTTCATAACATATCACAACTGTGTTGCATTTTGGGGGCAAAGTCATCAGACTGCACTTACGTCCGAACCTAACTCTTTCTAACCCCAAAATGGGTCAAAAGTCAGGCCGTACTCTTTCTTTACCCAAAAGAGGGCAGAAAAGTCAGGCTTTCCCAAGATATGAAAGACTATTTTTGTTATTTTAGGGGCAAAGTCATCAGAATGCAGCCTTAGGTTCACCTTACTCTATTCTAACCCCAAAATGGGTCAAACCTAAGGCCCTAGTCTTTCCTTACCCAAAAGAGGGCAAAAACGTCCCTAAGGAGGCGGCTGGATGCCGGCAGGAGAGACTGATTGGGTCCAGCTGATTGGTGCTCCTGCCGGGAGCTGGAGGTGAACTGAAGAAAAGGGAGGGGGGAGAGAGGAGAGGGTATAAAAGAATGTGGTTTGGGTGGGGAAAGGGAAGAAAGACACCAGGAAAGGTTTAAACGCTTTAAACAAATGTAATTAGTTTTACCCCCTTTAATTCAGTCTGTCTGTGGCTTTTACAAAGTTTTCTTTGAAAGTAAAAAGGCTTAATTAAAAGCTAAAGCTTTTGGCAATTGCCGGAACCTTCCAGAACCTTCCAGAACAGATTTGCAACATTGTGACACGTGACACGCCTGAGGCAGTTAAAGAGAAAAAAACGGAGTTTCTGTTTCTTTATTTTCTTGCATTGCACTTGATTTCTGTGTCTTTAAGGGTACAGGGAAGGGATTGGGGGTGTTTGTGTGCACGTGGAAGAGCTCAGAAGGGCAAACCAGCTAACTCAGGAGTCTACAGACTTAGCAACTTTAAGACCTGTGGACTTCAACTCCCAGAATTCCTCAACCAGCCATGAGGGCTGAGAATCCTGGGAGTTGAAGTCCACAAGTCTTAAAAGTGCCAAGTTTGAAGACCCCTGAACTATCTGGTAGTGGTGCATATTTAATAAACATGGATAAATTTATCATACATTTATCAGTGCAAAGGAAAAGTAATTCAGTAAAGGAACAAAAGAGCATAGCATGAGGGCATGCAAAGAGCCCTCCTGTGGTTATTTTGGCCATAGCGGCCAAAAAGGGACTACAAGACCATCTATAGCACAGGGCTTGCAAACGGTGCCTTCCTGTGGTTATTTTGGCCATAGCGGCCTGACAGGGAACTACAAAGACCATCTATAGCACAGGGCATGAAAAGGGTGCCCTACTGTGGTTATTTTATGTATAGCATCCTGAAAGGACTACAGCGACCATATATAACACAGGGCACGCAAAGACTGCGCTCCTGTGGTTTTTGAATAGCAGACCCAAGGATAACCTTAACCCCAAAGAGGGCAAAAAAAGTCAGGCTTTCCTAAAATGTTTGGTCACTGCGTTGGTCATTTGGGGACAAAGTCATCAGAATGCGGCATTCCTCGCCCTAACTCTCCTCTAAACGCAAAATGGGTCAAAAGTCAGGCCGTAGTCTCTCCTTACCCAAAAGAGGGCAAAAAAGTCAGGCTTTCCCAAGACATGAAAGACTATGTTTGTTATTTGGGGGGGCAAAGTCATCAGAATGCAGCCTTACGTCGACCTAACTGTTTCCTACCCGCAAAGTGGGTCAAAAGTCAGGCCGTAGTCTCTCCTAACCCATAGAGGGCAAAAATGTCAGGCTTTCCTAAGGTATGAAAGACTATGTTGGTTATTTGGGGGGCAAAGTCATCAGAATGACTTTATTATTATTATTACATTATTAGAAGCCTTGATATTAATCATAACAGAGCAACGGGAGGCCCAAGGGCTGCAGAACAGGCACAGAAGAAGGAAACCTGCTTCAAAACACTTAACCGAGTTAAAAAGGCCTATGATGGCCTAAGTGCTAATGCTATGGGACAGAAAGCAGTGCCCTCCAGTGGACAAGGCAGGAATAGCAGCCACACAAGGAAATAAACCTTACCCCAAAGAGGGCAAAAAAGTCAGGCTTTCCTAACATATCACAAACTGTGTTGGTCATTTTGGGGGCAAAGCCATCAGAATGCAGCCTTACGTCGACCTAACTCTTTTCTAACCCCAAAATGGGTCAAAAGTCAGGCCGTAGTCTTTCTTTACCCAAAAGAGGGCAGAAAAGTCAGGCTTTCCCAAGATATGAAAGACTGTTTTTGTTATTTTAGGGGCAAAGTCATCAGAATGCAGCCTTAGGTTCACCTTACTCTATTCTAACCCCAAAATGGGTCAAACCTAAGGCCCTAGTCTTTCCTTACCCAAAAGAGGGCAAAAAAGTCCCTAAGGAGGCGGCTGGATGCCGGCAGGAAGACTGATTGGGGGCCATCTGTATTGGTGTCGGCTCTGCCGGGAGCTGGAGGTTGAAGTGAAGAGTAATGAGGGGGAGAAGAGGAGAGGTTTCTAAAAGAACGTGGTTTGGGTGGTGAAAGGTGAAAAAAGACACCAGGAAAGGTTTAATCGCTTAAACAAATGTAATTAGTTTACCCCCTTATTCAGTCTGTCTGTGGCTTTTACAAGTTTTTCTTTGAAAGTAAAAGGCGTAATTAAAAAGCTAAGCTTTTCGCATTGCCGAACCATTCCAGAACCTTCCAGAACAGATTTGCACCATTGTGACCTGACACGCCTGAGGCAGTTCAGATAAAACAAAACGAGTTTCTTTTTTCTTTATTTTCTTGCATTGCACTTGCTTTCTGTGTCCTTAGGTACAGGGAAGGGATTGGGGGGTGTTTGTGTGCACGTGGAAGAGCTCAGAAAGGCAAACCAGCTAACTCAGGAGTCTACAGACTTAGCAACTTTAAGACCTGTGGACTTCAACTCCCAGAATTCCTCAACCAGCCATGAGGGCGGAGGAATCCTGGGAGTTGAAGTCCACAAGTCTTAAAAGTGCCAAGTTTGAAGACCCCTGAACTAGCTGGTAATGGTGCATATTAATAAACATGGATAAATTTATCATACATTTATCAGTGCAAAGGAAAAGTAATTCAGTAAAGGAACAAAAGAGCATAGCCTGAGGGCATGCAAAGAGTGCCCTCCTGTGGTTATTTTGGCCATAGCGGCCATAAAGGGACTACAAAGACCATCTATAGCACAGGGCTTGCAAACGGTGCCTTCCTGTGGTTATTTTGGCATAGCGGCCTGACAGGGACTACAAAGACCATCTATAGCACAGGGCATGAAAAGGGTGCCCTACTGTGATTATTTTATGTATAGCAGCCTGAAAGGGACTACAGCAACCATATATAACACAGGGCACGCAAAGACTGCGCTCCTGTGGTTGTTTTGGAATAGCAGCCACCCAAGGAAATAAACCTTACCCCAAAGAGGGCAAAAAAGTCAGGCTTTCCTAACATGTGTTGGTCACTGCGTTGGTGATTTTGGGACAAAGTTCAGATGCGGCATTCACTCGACCTAAACTCTCCTCTAACCGCAAAATAGGGTCCCAAGTCATGCCCGTATCTCTCCTTACCCAAAAGAGGGCCAAAAAAAGTTTCCCCCCCCCAGCTTTCCCCAAGACATGAAAGACTATGTTTGTTATTTGGGGGGGCAAAGTCATCAGAATGCAGCCTTACGTCGACCTAACTGTTTCCTAACCGCAAAGTGTGTCAAAAGTCAGGCCGTAGTCTCTCCTTACCCATACAGGGCAAAAATGTCAGGCTTTCCTAAGGTATGAAAGACTATGTTGGTTATTTGGGGGGCAAAGTCATCAGAATGACTTTATTATTATTATTCCATTATTAGAAGCCTTGATATTAATCATAATAGAGCAACGGGAGGCCCAAGGGCTGCAGAACAGGCACAGAAGAAGGAACCTGCTTCAAAACACTTAAACCGAAGTTAAAAAATTCCTATGATGGCGCTAATTGCTAATGCTATGGGACAGACATTGCCCTCCAGGACAAGGAGGAATAGCAGCCACAGCAAGGAAATAAAACTTACCCCAAAGAGGGCCAAAAAGTCAGGCTTTCCTAACATATCACAAACTGTGTTGGTCATTTTGGGGGCAAATTCATCAGAATGCAGCCCTACGTCGACCTAACTCTTTTCTAACCTCAAAATGGGTCAAAGGTCAGGCCGTAGTCTTTCTTTACCCAAAAGAGGGCAGAAAAGTCAGGCTTTCCCAAGATATGAAAGACTATTTTTGTTATTTTAGGGGCAAAGTCATCAGAATGCAGCCTTAGGTTCACCTTACTCTATTCTAACCCCCAAATGGGTCAAACCTAAGGCCCTAGTCTTTCCTTACCCAAAAGAGGGCAAAAAAGTCCCTAAGGAGGCGGCTGGATGCCGGCAGGAGAGACTGATTGGGTCCAGCTCATTGGTGCTCCTGCCGGGAGCTGGAGGTGAACTGAAGATAAGGGAGGGGGAGAGAGGAGAGGGTATAAAAGAACGTGGTTTGGGTGGGGAAAGGGGAAAAAAGACACCAGGAAAGATTTAATCGCTTTAAACAAATGTAATTAGTTTTACCCCCTTTAATTCAGTCTGTCTGTGGCTTTTACAAAGTTTTCTTTGAAAGTAAAAAGGCTTAATTAAAAGCTAAAGCTTTTCGCAATTGCCGGAACCTTCCAGAACCTTCCAGAACAGATTTGCAACATTGTGACACGTGACACGCCTGAGGCAGTTAAAGAGAAAAAAAACGGAGTTTCTTTTTCTTTATTTTCTTGCATTGCACTTGATTTCTGTGTCTTTAAGGGTACAGGGAAGGGATTGGGGGGTGTTGTGTGCACGGGAAAGAGCTCAGAAGGCAACCAGCTAACTCAGGAGTCTACAGACTTAGCAACTTTAAGACCTGTGGACTTCAACTCCCAGAATTCCTCAACCAGCCATGAGGGCTGAGGAATCCTGGAGTTGAAGTCCACAAGTCTTAAAATGCCATTTTGAAGACCCCTGAACTAGCTGGTATGGTGCATATAATAACATGGATAAAATTATCATACATTTATCAGTGCAAAGGAAAAGTAATTCAGTAAAGGACAAAAGAGCATAGCATGAGGGCATGCAAAGAGTGCCTCCTGTGGTTATTTTGGCCATAGCGGCCATAAAGGGACTACAAAGACCATCTATAGCAAGGGCTTGCAAACGTTGCCTTCCTGTGGTTATTTTGGCCATAGCGGCCTGACAGGGACTACAAAGACCCATCTATAGCACAGGGCATGAAAAGGGTGCCCTACTTGGTTATTTTATGTATAGCAGCCTGAAAGGGACTAAGCGACCATATATAACACAGGCACGCAAAGACGTGCGCTCCTGGTTTCTTTTGGAATAGCAGCCACCCAAGGAAATGAATCCTTACCTTACCAAAAGAGGGCAAAAAAAGTCAGGCTTTCCTAAAATGTGTGGGTCACTGCGTTGGTCATTTTGGGGACAAAGTCATCAGAATGCGGCATTACAAGACCTCGACCTAACTCTCCTCTAACCGCAAAATGGGTCAAAAGTCAGGCCGTATCTCTCCCTTACCCAAAAGAGTGCAAAAAAGTCAGCTTTCCCCAAGACTGAAGACTATGTTTTGTTATTTGGGGGGGCAAGTCATCAGAATGCAGCCTTACATCGACCTATCTGTTTCCTAACCGCAAAGTGGTCAAAAGTCAGGCCGTAGTCTCGCCTTACCCTAAGGGCAAAAATGTCAGGCTTTCCTAAGTTATGAAAGACTATGTTGGTTATTTGGGGGGCAAAGTCATCAGAATGACTTTATTAGTATTATTACCTTATTAGAAGCATTGATATTAATCAGAATCGAGCAACGTAGGCCCACGGGCTGCAGAACAGACAGAAGAAGGAACCTGCTTCAAAACACTTAAACCAGTTAAAAGGCCTATGATGGCCTAAGATGCTAATGCTATGGGACAGAAGCAGTGCCCTCCAGTGACAATGCAGGAATAGCAGCCACAACAAGGAAATAAACCTTACCCCAACGAGGGCAAAAAGTCAGGCTTTCCTAACATATCACAAACTGTGTTGTTCATTTTGGGGGCAAAGTCATCAGAATGCAGCCTTACGTCGACTAACTCTTTTCTAACCCCCAAATGGGTCAAAAGTCAGGCCGTAGTCTTTCTTTACCCGAAAAGAGGGCAGAAAAGTCAGGCTTCCCAAGATATGAAAGACTATTTTTGTTATTTTAGGGGCAAAGTCATCAGAATGCAGCCTTAGGTTCACCTTACTCTATTCTAAAACCCCAAAATGGGTCAAACCTAAGGCCCTAGTCTTTCCTTAACCCCAAAAGAGGGCAAAAAGGTCCCTAAGGAGGCGGCTGGATGCCGGCAGAAGAGGCTGATTGGGTCCAGCTGATTGGTGCTCCTGCCGGGAGCTGGAGGTGAACTGAAGATAAGGGAGGGGGAGAGAGGAGAGGGTATAAAAGAAGGTGGTTTGGGTGGGGAAAGGGGAAAAAAGACACCAGGAAAGGTTTAATCGCTTTAAAGAAATGTAATTAGTTTTACCCCCTTTAATTCAGTCTGTGGCTTTTACAAAGTTTTCTTTGAAAGTAAAAAGGCTTAATTAAAAGCTAAAGCTTTTCGCAATTGCCGGAACCTTCCAGAACCTTCCAGAACAGATTTGCAACATTGTGACACGTGACACGCCTGAGGCAGTTAAAGAGAAAAAAAACGGAGTTTCTTTTTCTTTATTTTCTTGCATTGCACTTGATTTCTGTGTCTTTAAGGGTACAGGGAAGGGATTGGGGGGTGTTTGTGTGCACGTGGAAGAGCTCAGAAGGTCAAACCAGCTAACTCAGGAGTCTACAGACTTAGCAACTTTAAGACCTGTGGACTTCAACTCCCATAATTCCTCAACCAGCCATGAGGGCTGAGGAATCCTGGAGTTGAAGTCCACAAGTCTTAAAAGTGCCAAGTTTGAAGACCCCTGAACTAGCTGGTAGTGGTGCATATTAATAAACATGGATAAATTTATCATACATTTATCAGTGCAAAGGAAAAGTAATTCAGTAAAGGAACAAAAGAGCATAGCATGAGGGCATGCAAAGAGTGCCCTCCCTGTGGTTATTTTGGCCATAGCGGCCAAAAGGGACTACAAAAGACCATCTATGCACAGGGCTTGCAAATGGGCCTTCCTGTGGTTATTTTGGCCCATAGCGGCCTGACAGGACTACAAAGACAATCTATAGCACAGGGCATGAAAAGGGTGCCCTACTGTGGTTATTTATGTATAGCAGCCTGAAAGGGACTACAGCGACCATATATAACACAGGGACGCAAAGACTGCGCTCCTGTGTTGTTTTGAATAGCACCACCCAAGGAAATAACCTTACCCAAAGAGGGCAAAAAAGTCAGGCTTTCCTAAAATGTGTTGGTCACTGCGTTTGTCATTTTGGGGGACAAAGTCATCAGATGCGGCATTAACCTCGACCTAACTCTCCTCTAACCGCAAAATGGGTCAAAGTCAGGCCGTGTCTCTCCGTACCCAAAAGAGGCAAAAAAGTCAGGCTTTCCCAAGACATGAAAGACTGATGTTTGTTATTTGGGGGGGCAAAGTCATCAGAATGCAGCCTTACGTCGACCTATAACTGTTTTCCTAACCGCAAAGTGGGGTCAAAAGTCAAGCCTAGTCTCTCCTTACCCATAGAGGGCAAAAATGTCAGGCTTTCCTAAGGTATGAAAGAACATGTTGGTTATTTGGGGGGCAAAGTCATCAGAATGACTTTATTATTATTATTACATTATTAGAAGCCTTGATATTAATCATAATAGAGCAAACGGAGGCCCAAGGGCTGCAGAACAGGCACAAGAAGGAAACCTGCCTTCAAAACACTTAAACCGAGTTAAAAAGGCCTATGATGGCCTAAGTGCTAATGCTATGGGACAGAAAGCAGGTGCCCTCCAGTGGACAAGGCAGGAATAGCAGCCACACAACGAAATAAACCTTAACCCAAAGAGGGCAAAAAAGTCAGGCTTTCCTAACATATCACAAACTGTGTTGGTCATTTTGGGGGCAAAGTCATCAGAATGCAGCCTTACGTCGACCTAACTCTTTTCTAACCCCAAAATGGGTCAAAAGTCAGGCCGTAGTCTTTCTTTACCCAAAAGAGGGCAGAAAAGTCAGGCTTTCCCAAGATATGAAAGACTGTTTTTGTTATTTTAGGGGCAAAGTCATCAGAATGCAGCCTTAGGTTCACCTTACTCTATTCTAACCCCAAAATGGGTCAAACCTAAGGCCCTAGTCTTTCCTTACCCAAAAGAGGGCAAAAAAGTCCCTAAGGAGGCGGCTGGATGCCGGCAGGAGAGACTGATTGGGTCCAGCTCATTGGTGCTCCTGCCGGGAGCTGGAGGTGAACTGAAGATAAGGGAGGGGGAGAGAGGAGAGGGTATAAAAGAACGTGGTTTGGGTGGGGAAAGGGGAAAAAAGACACCAGGAAAGGTTTAATCGCTTTAAACAAATGTAATTAGTTTTACCCCCTTTAATTCAGTCTGTCTGTGGCTTTTACAAAGTTTTCTTTGAAAGTAAAAAGGCTTAATTAAAAGCTAAAGCTTTTCGCAATTGCCGGAACCTTCCAGAACCTTCCAGAACAGATTTGCAACATTGTGACACGTGACACGCCTGAGGCAGTTAAAGAGAAAAAAAACGGAGTTTCTGTTTCTTTATTTTCTTGCATTGCACTTGATTTCTGTGTCTTTAAGGGTACAGGGAAGGGATTGGGGGGTGTTTGTGTGCACGTGGAAGAGCTCAGAAGGGCAAACCAGCTAACTCAGGAGTCTACAGACTTAGCAACTTTAAGACCTGTGGACTTCAACTCCCAGAATTCCTCAACCAGCCATGAGGGCTGAGGAATCCTGGGAGTTGAAGTCCACAAGTCTTAAAAGTGCCAAGTTTGAAGACCCCTGAACTAGCTGGTAGTGGTGCATATTAATAAACATGGATAAATTTATCATACATTTATCAGTGCAAAGGAAAAGTAATTCAGTAAAGGAACAAAAGAGCATAGCATGAGGGCATGCAAAGAGTGCCCTCCTGTGGTTATTTTGGCCATAGCGGCCAGAAAGGGACTACAAAGACCATCTATAGCACAGGGCTTGCAAACGGTGCCTTCCTGTGGTTATTTTGGCCATAGCGGCCTGACAGGGACTACAAAGACCATCTATAGCACAGGGCATGAAAAGGGTGCCCTACTGTGGTTATTTTATGTATAGCAGCCTGAAAGGGACTACAGCGACCATATATAACACAGGGCACGCAAAGACTGCGCTCCTGTGGTTGTTTTGGAATAGCAGCCACCCAAGGAAATAAACCTTACCCCAAAGAGGGCAAAAAAGTCAGGCTTTCCTAAAATGTGTTGGTCACTGCGTTGGTCATTTTGGGGACAAAGTCATCAGAATGCGGCATTACCTCGACCTAACTCTCCTCTAACCGCAAAATGGGTCAAAAGTCAGGCCGTAGTCTCTCCTTACCCAAAAGAGGGCAAAAAAGTCAGGCTTTCCCAAGACATGAAAGACTATGTTTGTTATTTGGGGGGGGCAAAGTCATCAGAATGTTGCCTTACGTCGACCTAACTCTTTCCTAACCGCAAAGTGGTTAAAAAGTCAGGCCGTAGTCTCTCCTTACCCATAGAGGGCAAAAATGTCAGGCTTTCCTAAGGTATGAAAGACTATGTTTGTTATTTGGGGGGAAAAGTCATCAGAATGACTTTATTATTATTATTACATTATTAGAAGCCTTGATATTAATCATAATAGAGCAACGGTAGGCCCAAGGGCTGCAGAACAGGCACAGAAGAAGGAAACCTGCTTCAAAACACTTAAACTGAGTTAAAAAGGCCTTTGATGGCCTAAGTGCTAATGCTATGGGACAGAAAGCATGCCCTCCAGTGGACAAGGCAGGAAATAGCAGCCTACACAAGGAAATAAACCTTACCCCAAAGAGGGCAAAAGTCAGGCTTTCTAACATATCACAACTGTGTTGGTCATTTTGGGGGCAAAGTCATCAGAATGCAGCCTTACGTCGACCTAACCCATTCTAACCCCAAAATGGGTCAAAAGTCAGGCCGTAGTCTTTCTTTACCCAAAAGAGGAGGCAAAAAAGTCAGGCTTTCCCAAGATATGAAAGACTATTTTTTGTTATTTTAGGGGCAAAGTCATCAGAATGCAGCCTTAGGTTCACCTTACTCTATTCTAACCCAAAATGGGTCAACCTAAGGCCCTAGTCTTTCCTTACCCAAAAGAGGGCAAAAAGTCCCTAAGGAGGCGGCTGGATGCCGGCAGGAGAGACTGATTTGGGTCCAGCTGATGGTGCTCCTGCCGGAGCTGGAGGTGAATGAAGAAAAGGAGGGTGGAGAGAGGAGAGGGTATAAAAGAACGTGGTTTGGGTGGGGAAAGGGAAAAAAGACACCAGGAAAGGTTTAAGCGCTTAAACAAATGTAATTAGTTTTACCCCCTTTAAATTCAGTTCTGTCTGTGGCTTTTACAAAGTTTTTCTTTGAAAGTAAAAGGCTTAATTAAAGCTAAAGCTTTTTCGCAATTGCCGAACCTTCCAGACCTTCCAGAACAGATTTGCAACATTGTGACACGTGACACGCTGAGGCAGTTAAAGAGAAAAAAAACGGAGTTTCTGGTTTCTTTATTTTCTTGCATTGCACTTGATTTCTGTGTCTTTAAGGGTACAGGGAAGGGATTGGGGGGTGTTGTGTGCACGGGAAAGAGCTCAGAAGGCAACCAGCTAACTCAGGAGTCTACAGACTTAGCAACTTTAAGACCTGTGGACTTCAACTCCCAGAATTCCTCAACCAGCCATGAGGGCTGAGGAATCCTGGAGTTGAAGTCCACAAGTCTTAAAATGCCATTTTGAAGACCCCTGAACTAGCTGGTATGGTGCATATAATAACATGGATAAAATTATCATACATTTATCAGTGCAAAGGAAAAGTAATTCAGTAAAGGACAAAAGAGCATAGCATGAGGGCAATGCAAAGAGTGCCCTCCTGTGGTTATGTTGGCCATAGCGGCCAGAAAGGGACTACAAAGACCATCTATAGCACAGGGCTTGCAAACGGTGCCTTCCTGTGGTTATTTTGGCCATAGAGGCCTGACAGGGACTACAAAGACCATCTATAGCACAGGGCATGAAAAGGGTGCCCTACTGTGGTTATTTTATGTATAGCAGCCTGAAAGGGACTACAGCGACCATATATAACACAGGGCACGCAAAGACTGCGCTCCTGTGGTTCTTTTGGAATCGCAGCCACCCAAGGAAATAAACCTTACCCCAAAGAGGGCAAAAAAGTCAGGCTTTCCTAAAATGTGTTGGTCACTGCGTTGGTCATTTTGGGGACAAAGTCATCAGAATGCGGCATTACCTCGACCTAACTCTCCTCTAACCGAAAAATGGGTCAAACGTCAGGCCGTAGTCTCTCCTTACCCAAAAGAGGGCAAAAAAGTCAGGCTTTCCCAAGACATGAAAGACTATGTTTGTTATCTGGGGGGGCAAAGTCATCAGAATGCAGCTTAACTTCGACCTCACTGTTTTCCTACCGCAAAGTGGGTCAAAAAAAAAGTCAGGCCGTTCTCTCCTTACCCTAAGGAGCAAACTGTCAGGCTTGTCCCTAAGGTTATGAAAGACTATGTTGGTTTTTTGGGTGCAAAGTCATCAGATGACTTTATTATTATTATTAACATTATTAGAAGCCTTGTCTTAATCAAATAGAGCAACGGAGGCCCAAGGGCTGCAGAACAGCAAGAAGAAGGAAACCTGCTTCAAAACACTAACCTAGTTAAAAAAGGCCTATGGATGGCCTAGTGCTAATGCTATTGACAGACAGCAAGTGCCCTCCAGTCGACAAGCAGAATAGCGCCACACAAGGAACTAAACCTTACCCCAAAAGGGCAAAAAAGTCATGCTTTCCTAACATATCACAAACTGTGTTGGTCCTTTTGGGGGCAAAGTCATCAGAATGCAGCCTTACGTCGACCTAACTCTTTTCTAACCCCAAAATGGGTCAAACGTCAGGCCGTAGTCTTTCTTTACCCAAAAGAGGGCAGAAAAGTCAGGCTTTCCCAAGATATGAAAGACTATTTTTGTTATTTTAGGTGCAAAGTCATCAGAATGCAGCCTTAGGTTCACCTTACTCTATTCTAACCCCAAAATGGGTCAAACCTAAGGCCCTAGTCTTTCCTTACACAAAAGAGGGCAAAAAAGTCCCTAAGGAGGTGGCTGGATGCCGGCAGGAGAGACTGATTGGGTCCAGCTGATTGGTGCTCCTGCCGGGAGCTGGAGGTGAATGAACTGAAGAAAAAGGGAGGGGTGAGAGAGGAGAGGGGGTATAAAAAACGTGGTTTGGGTGGGAAGGGGAAAAAAAGACACCAGGAAAGGTTTAATCGCTTTAAACAAATGTAATTAGTTTTAACCCTTTAATTCCGTCTGTCTGTGGCTTTTACAAGTTTTCTTTGAAAGTAAAACAGGCTTAATTAAAAGCTAAAGCTTTCGCAATTGCCGGAACCTTCCAGACCAGATTTGCAACATTGTGACACGTGACAAAACGCCTAGGCAGTTAAGAGAAAAAAACGAGTTTCTGTTTCTTTTTATTTTCTTGCATTTCACTTGATTCTGTCTGTCTTTTTAGGGTACAGGGAAGGGATTGGGGGTGTTTGTGTGCACGTGGAAGAGCTCAGAAGGGCAAACCAGCTAACTCAGGAGTCTACAGACTTAGCAACTTTAAGACCTGTGGACTTCAACTCCCAGAATTCCTCAACCAGCCATGAGGGCTGAGAATCCTGGGAGTTGAAGTCCACAAGTCTTAAAAGTGCCAAGTTTGAAGACCCCTGAACTATCTGGTAGTGGTGCATATTTAATAAACATGGATAAATTTATCATACATTTATCAGTGCAAAGGAAAAGTAATTCAGTAAAGGAACAAAAGAGCATAGCATGAGGGCATGCAAAGAGCCCTCCTGTGGTTATTTTGGCCATAGCGGCCAAAAAGGGACTACAAGACCATCTATAGCACAGGGCTTGCAAACGGTGCCTTCCTGTGGTTATTTTGGCCATAGCGGCCTGACAGGGAACTACAAAGACCATCTATAGCACAGGGCATGAAAAGGGTGCCCTACTGTGGTTATTTTATGTATAGCATCCTGAAAGGACTACAGCGACCATATATAACACAGGGCACGCAAAGACTGCGCTCCTGTGGTTTTTGAATAGCAGACCCAAGGATAACCTTAACCCCAAAGAGGGCAAAAAAAGTCAGGCTTTCCTAAAATGTTTGGTCACTGCGTTGGTCATTTGGGGACAAAGTCATCAGAATGCGGCATTCCTCGCCTAACTCTCCTCTAACCCAAAATGGGTCAAAAAGTCAGGCCGTAGTCTCTCCTTACCCAAAAGAGGGCAAAAAAGTCAGGCTTCCCCAAGACATGAAAGACTATGTTTGTTATTTCGGGGGGCAAAGTCATCAGAATGCAGCCTTACGTCGACCTAACTGTTTCCTAACCGCAAAGTGGGTCAAAAGTCAGGCCGTAGTCTCTCCTTACCCATAGAGGGCAAAAATGTCAGGCTTTCCTAAGGTATGAAAGACTATGTTGGTTATTTGGGGGGCAAAGTCATCAGAATGACTTTATTATTATTATTACATTATTAGAAGCCTTGATATTAATAATAATAGAGCAACGGGAGGCCCAAGGGCTGCAGAACAGGCACAGAAGAAGGAAACCTGCTTCAAAACACTTAAACCGAGTTAAAAAGGCCTATGATTTTCCTAAGGGCTAATGCTAGGGACAGAAAGCATTGCCCTCCGTGACCAAGCAGGAATATCAGCACACAAGGAAATAAGCCGTTACCCCAAAGAGGCAAAAGTCAGGCTTTTCCTAACTATATCTATCAAACTGTGTGGTCATTTGGGGGCAAAGTCATAAGAATGCAGCCTTAGGTTCGCCTAGCTCTCTCTAACCCCAAAATGGGTCAAACCTAAGGCTCTAGGCTTTCCTTACCCAAAAGAGGGCAAAAAAGTCCCTAAGGAGGCGGCTGGATGCCGGCAGGTGAGACTGATTGGGTCCAGCTGATTGGTGCTCCTGCCGGGAGCTGGAGGTGAACTGAAGAAAAGGTAGGGGGAAGAGAGGAGAGGGTATAAAAGAACGTGGTTTGGGTGGGGAAAGGGGAAAAAAGACACCAGGAAAGGTTTAATTGCTTTAAACAAATGTAATTAGTTTTACCCCCTTTAATTCAGTCTGTCTGTAGCTTTTACAAAGTTTTCTTTGAAAGTAAACAGGCTTAATTAAAAGCTAAAGCTTTTCGCAATTGCCGGAACCTTCCAGAACCTTCCAGAACAGATTTGCAACATTGTGACACGTGACACGCCTGAGGCAGTTAAAGAGAAAAAAAACGGAGTTTCTGTTTCTTTATTTTCTTGCATTGCACTTGATTTCTGTGTCTTTAAGGGTACAGGGAAGGGATTGGGGGATGTTTGTGTGCACGTGGAAGAGCTCAGAAGGGCAAACCAGCTAACTCAGGAGTCTACAGACTTTAGCAACTTAAGACTTGGACTTCACTCCCAGAATTCCTCAACCAGCCATGAGGGCTGAGGAATCCTGGGAGTTGAAGTCCACAAGTCTTAAAAGGCCAAGTTTGAAGACCCTGAACTAGCTGGTAGTGGTGCATATTAATAAACATGGATAAATTATCATACATTTATCAGTGCAAAGGAAAAGTATTCAGTAAAGGAACAAAAGAGCATAGCATGAGGGCATGCAAAGAGTGCCCTCCTGTGTTATTTTGGCATAGCGGCCAGAAAGGGACTACAAAGACCATCTATAGCACAGGGCTTGCAAACGGTGCCTTCCTGTGGTTATTTTGGCCATAGCGGACTGACAGGGACTACAAGACCATCTATAGCAAGGCATGAAAAGGGCCCTACTGTGGTTATTTTATGTATAGCAGCCTGAAAGGGACTACAGCGACCATATATAACAAAGGGCACGCAAAGACTGCGCTCCTGTGGTTGTTTTGGAATAGCAGCCACCCAGGAAAATAAACCTTACCCCAAGAGGGCAAAAAAGTCAGGCTTTCCTAAATGTGTTGGTCACTGCGTTGGTCATTTTGGGGACAAGTCATCAGATGCGGCATTACCTCGACCTAACTCTCCTCTAACCGCAAAATGGGTCAAAAGTCAGGCCGTAGTCTCCTTACCCAAAAGAGGGCAAAAAAGTCAGGCTTTCCCAAGACATGAAAGACTATGTTTGTTATTTGGGGGGGCAAAGTCATCAGAATGCAGCCTTACGTCGACCTAACTGTTTCCTAACCGCAAAGTGGGTCAAAAGTCAGGCCGTAGTCTCTCCTTACCCATAGAGGGCAAAAATGTCAGGCTTTCCTAAGGTATGAAAGACTATGTTGGTTATTTGGGGGGCAAAGTCATCAGAATGACTTTTATTATTATTACATTATTAGAAGCCTTGATATTATCATAATAGAGCAACGGGAGCCCAAGGGCTGCAGAACAGGCACAGAAGAAGGAAACCTGCTTCAAAAACTTAACCGAGTTAAAAAGGCCTATGATGGCCTAAGTGCTAATGCTATGGGACAGAAAGCAGTGCCCTCCAGTGGCAAGGCAGGAATAGCAGCCACACAAGGAAATAAACCTTACCCCAAAGAGGGCAAAAAAGTCAGGCTTTCCTAACATATCACAAACTGTGTTGGTCATTTTGGGGGCAAAGTCATCAGAATGCAGCCTTAGGTTCACCTAACTCTACTCTAACCCCAAAATGGGTCAAACCTAAGGCTCTAGGCTTTCCTTACCCAAAAGAGGGCAAAAAAGTCCCTAAGGAGGCGGCTGGATGCCGGCAGGTGAGACTGATTGGGTCCAGCTGATTGGTGCTCCTGCCGGGAGCTGGAGGTGAACTGAAGAAAAGTTAGGGGGAAGAGAGGAGAGGGTATAAAAGAACGTGGTTTGGGTGGGGAAAGGGGAAAAAAGACACCAGGAAAGGTTTAATTGCTTTAAACAAATGTAATTAGTTTTACCCCCTTTAATTCAGTCTGTCTGTAGCTTTTACAAAGTTTTCTTTGAAAGTAAACAGGCTTAATTAAAAGCTAAAGCTTTTCGCAATTGCCGGAACCTTCCAGAACCTTCCAGAACAGATTTGCAACATTGTGACACGTGACACGCCTGAGGCAGTTAAAGAGAAAAAAAACGGAGTTTCTGTTTCTTTATTTTCTTGCATTGCACTTGATTTCTGTGTCTTTAAGGTACAGGGGAAGGGATTGGGGGGGTGTTTGTGTGCACGGGGAAGAGCTCAGAAGGGCAACACCCTAACTCAGATCTACAGACTTAGCAACTTTAGACCTGTGCACTTCAACTCCCAGATTCCTCAACCAGCCTGAGGGCTGAGAATCCTGGGAGTTGAGTCCACAAGTCTTAAAAGTGCCCAAGTTTGAAGACCCTGACTAGCTGTAGTGGTGCATATTAAATAAACATGGATAAATTTATCATAACATTTATCAGTGCAAAGGAAAATTAATTCATAAAGGACAAAAGAGCATAGCATGAGGGCATGCAAAGAGTGCCCTCCTGTGGTTATTTTGGCCTAGCGGCCAGAAAGGGACTACAAAGACCATCTATAGCACAGGGCTTGCAAACGGTGCCTTCCTGTGGTTATTTTGGCCATAGCGGCCTGACAGGGACTACAAAGACCATCTATAGCACAGGGCATGAAAAGGGTGCTCCTACTGTGTTATTTTATGTATAGCAGCCTGAAAGGGACCTACAGCGACCATATATAACACAGGGCACGCAAAGACTGCGCTCCGGTGGTTGTTTTGGAATAGCAGCCACCCAAGGAAATAAACCTTACCCCAAAGAGGGCAAAAAAGTCAGGCTTTCCTAAAATGTGTTGGTCACTGCGTTGGTCATTTTGGGGACAAAGTCATCAGAATGCGGCATTACCTCGACCTAACTCTCCTCTAACCACAAAATAGGTCAAAAGTCAGGCCGTAGTCTCTCCTTACCCAAAAGAGGGCAAAAAAGTCAGGCTTTCCCAGGACATGAAGACTAGGTTTTTATTTGGGGGGGCAACGTGTCATCAGAATGCAGCCTTATGGTCCGACCTAACTGTTTTCCTAACCGCAAGTGGGTCAAAAGTCAGGCCTTGTCCCTCATCCTCCTTACCCATAGAGGGCAAAAATGTCAGGCTTTCCTAAGGTATGAAAGATTATGTTGGTTATTTGGGGGGCAAAGTCATCAGAATGACTTTATTATTATTATTACATTATTAGAAGCCTTGATATTAATCATAATAGAGCAACGGGAGGCCCAAGGGCTGCAGAACAGGCACAGAAGAAGGAAACCTGCTTCAAAACACTTAAACCGAGTTAAATAGGGCTATGATGGCCTAAGTGCTAATGCTATGGGACAGAAAGCAGTGCCCTCCAGTGGACAAGGCAGGAATAGCAGCCACACAAGGAAATAAACCTTACCCCAAAGAGGGCAAAAAAGTCAGGCTTTCCTAACATATCACAAACTGTGTTGGTCATTTTGGGGGCAAAGTCATCAGAATGCAGCCTTAGGTTCACCTAACTCTACTCTAACCCCAAAATGGGTCAAACCTAAGGCTCTAGTCTTTCCTTACCCAAAAGAGGGCAAAAAAGTCCCTAAGGAGGCGGCTGGATGCCGGCAGGTGAGACTGATTGGGTCCAGCTGATTGGTGCTCCTGCCGGGAGCTGGAGGTGAACTGAAGAAAAGGTAGGGGGAAGAGAGGAGAGGGTATAAAAGAACGTGGTTTGGGTGGGGAAAGGGGAAAAAAGACACCAGGAAAGGTTTAATTGCTTTAAACAAATGTAATTAGTTTTACCCCCTTTAATTCAGTCTGTCTGTGGCTTTTACAAAGTTTTCTTTGAAAGTAAACAGGCTTAATTAAAAGCTAAAGCTTTTTGCAATTGCCGGAACCTTCCAGAACCTTCCAGAACAGATTTGCAACATTGTGACACGTGACAAGCCTGAGGCAGTTAAAGAGAAAAAAAAACGGATTTTCTGTTTCTTTATTTTCTTGCATTGCACTTGATTTCTGTGTCTTTAAGGGTACAGGGAAGGGATTGGGGGGTGTTGTGTGCACGGGAAAGAGCTCAGAAGGCAACCAGCTAACTCAGGAGTCTACAGACTTAGCAACTTTAAGACCTGTGGACTTCAACTCCCAGAATTCCTCAACCAGCCATGAGGGCTGAGGAATCCTGGAGTTGAAGTCCACAAGTCTTAAAATGCCATTTTGAAGACCCCTGAACTAGCTGGTATGGTGCATATAATAACATGGATAAAATTATCATACATTTATCAGTGCAAAGGAAAAGTAATTCAGTAAAGGACAAAAGAGCATAGCATGAGGGCATGCAAAGAGTGCCTCCTGTGGTTATTTTGGCCATAGCGGCCATAAAGGGACTACAAAGACCATCTATAGCAAGGGCTTGCAAACGTTGCCTTCCTGTGGTTATTTTGGCCATAGCGGCCTGACAGGGACTACAAAGACCCATCTATAGCACAGGGCATGAAAAGGGTGCCCTACTTGGTTATTTTATGTATAGCAGCCTGAAAGGGACTAAGCGACCATATATAACACAGGCACGCAAAGACGTGCGCTCCTGGTTTCTTTTGGAATAGCAGCCACCCAAGGAAATGAATCCTTACCTTACCAAAAGAGGGCAAAAAAAGTCAGGCTTTCCTAAAATGTGTGGGTCACTGCGTTGGTCATTTTGGGGACAAAGTCATCAGAATGCGGCATTACAAGACCTCGACCTAACTCTCCTCTAACCGCAAAATGGGTCAAAAGTCAGGCCGTATCTCTCCCTTACCCAAAAGAGTGCAAAAAAGTCAGCTTTCCCCAAGACTGAAGACTATGTTTTGTTATTTGGGGGGGCAAGTCATCAGAATGCAGCCTTACATCGACCTATCTGTTTCCTAACCGCAAAGTGGTCAAAAGTCAGGCCGTAGTCTCGCCTTACCCTAAGGGCAAAAATGTCAGGCTTTCCTAAGTTATGAAAGACTATGTTGGTTATTTGGGGGGCAAAGTCATCAGAATGACTTTATTAGTATTATTACCTTATTAGAAGCATTGATATTAATCAGAATCGAGCAACGTAGGCCCACGGGCTGCAGAACAGACAGAAGAAGGAACCTGCTTCAAAACACTTAAACCAGTTAAAAGGCCTATGATGGCCTAAGATGCTAATGCTATGGGACAGAAGCAGTGCCCTCCAGTGACAATGCAGGAATAGCAGCCACAACAAGGAAATAAACCTTACCCCAACGAGGGCAAAAAGTCAGGCTTTCCTAACATATCACAAACTGTGTTGTTCATTTTGGGGGCAAAGTCATCAGAATGCAGCCTTACGTCGACTAACTCTTTTCTAACCCCCAAATGGGTCAAAAGTCAGGCCGTAGTCTTTCTTTACCCGAAAAGAGGGCAGAAAAGTCAGGCTTCCCAAGATATGAAAGACTATTTTTGTTATTTTAGGGGCAAAGTCATCAGAATGCAGCCTTAGGTTCACCTTACTCTATTCTAAAACCCCAAAATGGGTCAAACCTAAGGCCCTAGTCTTTCCTTAACCCAAAAGAGGGCAAAAAGTCCTAAGGATGCGGCTGGATGCCGGCAGGAGAGACTGATTGGGTCCAGCTGATTGGTTGCTCCTGCCCTCGGAGCTGGAGGTGAACTGACGAAAGGGAGGGGGGGAGAGAGGAGAGGGTATAAAAGAAGGTGGTTTGGGTGGGGAAAGGGGAAAAAAGACACCAGGAAAGGTTTAAACGCTTTAAAGAAATGTAATTAGTTTTACCCCCTTTAATTCAGTCTGTCTGTGGCTTTTACAAAGTTTTCTTTGAAAGTAAACAGGCTTAATTAAAAGCTAAAGCTTTTCGCAATTGCCGGAACCTTCCAGAACCTTCCAGAAAAGATTTGCAACATTGTGACACGTGACACGCCTGAGGCAGTTAAAGAGAAAAAAAACGGAGTTTCTGTTTCTTTATTTTCTTGCATTGCACTTGATTTCTGTGTCTTTAAGGGTACAGGGAAGGGATTGGGGGTTGTTTGTGTGCACGTGGAAGAGCTCAGAAGGGCAAACCAGCTAACTCAGGAGTCTACAGACTTAGCAACTTTAAGACCTGTGGACTTCAACTCCAGAATTCCTCAACCAGCCATGAGGGCTGAGGAATCCTGGGAGTTGAAGTCCACAAGTCTTAAAAGTGCCAAGTTTGAAGACCCCTGAACTAGCTGGTAGTGGTGCATATTAATAAACCTGGATAAATTTATCATACATTTATCAGTGCAAAGGAAAAGTAATTCAGTAAAGGAACAAAAGAGCATAGCATGAGGGCATGCAAAGAGTGCCCTCCTGTGGTTATTTTGGCCATAGCGGCCATAAAGGGACTACAAAGACCATCTATAGCAAGGGCTTGCAAACGTTGCCTTCCTGTGGTTATTTTGGCCATAGCGGCCTGACAGGGACTACAAAGACCCATCTATAGCACAGGGCATGAAAAGGGTGCCCTACTTGGTTATTTTATGTATAGCAGCCTGAAAGGGACTAAGCGACCATATATAACACAGGCACGCAAAGACGTGCGCTCCTGGTTTCTTTTGGAATAGCAGCCACCCAAGGAAATGAATCCTTACCTTACCAAAAGAGGGCAAAAAAAGTCAGGCTTTCCTAAAATGTGTGGGTCACTGCGTTGGTCATTTTGGGGACAAAGTCATCAGAATGCGGCATTACAAGACCTCGACCTAACTCTCCTCTAACCGCAAAATGGGTCAAAAGTCAGGCCGTATCTCTCCCTTACCCAAAAGAGTGCAAAAAAGTCAGCTTTCCCCAAGACTGAAGACTATGTTTTGTTATTTGGGGGGGCAAGTCATCAGAATGCAGCCTTACATCGACCTATCTGTTTCCTAACCGCAAAGTGGTCAAAAGTCAGGCCGTAGTCTCGCCTTACCCTAAGGGCAAAAATGTCAGGCTTTCCTAAGTTATGAAAGACTATGTTGGTTATTTGGGGGGCAAAGTCATCAGAATGACTTTATTAGTATTATTACCTTATTAGAAGCATTGATATTAATCAGAATCGAGCAACGTAGGCCCACGGGCTGCAGAACAGACAGAAGAAGGAACCTGCTTCAAAACACTTAAACCAGTTAAAAGGCCTATGATGGCCTAAGATGCTAATGCTATGGGACAGAAGCAGTGCCCTCCAGTGACAATGCAGGAATAGCAGCCACAACAAGGAAATAAACCTTACCCCAACGAGGGCAAAAAGTCAGGCTTTCCTAACATATCACAAACTGTGTTGTTCATTTTGGGGGCAAAGTCATCAGAATGCAGCCTTACGTCGACTAACTCTTTTCTAACCCCCAAATGGGTCAAAAGTCAGGCCGTAGTCTTTCTTTACCCGAAAAGAGGGCAGAAAAGTCAGGCTTCCCAAGATATGAAAGACTATTTTTGTTATTTTAGGGGCAAAGTCATCAGAATGCAGCCTTAGGTTCACCTTACTCTATTCTAAAACCCCAAAATGGGTCAAACCTAAGGCCCTAGTCTTTCCTTAACCCAAAAGAGGGCAAAAAGTCCTAAGGATGCGGCTGGATGCCGGCAGGAGAGACTGATTGGGTCCAGCTGATTGGTTGCTCCTGCCCTCGGAGCTGGAGGTGAACTGACGAAAGGGAGGGGGGAGAGAGGAGAGGGTATAAAAGGACGTGGTTTGGGTGGGGAAAGGGAAAAAAGACACCAGAAAAGTTAAACGCTTTAAACAAATGTAATTAGTTTTAACCCCCTTTAATTCAGTCTGTCTGTGGCTTTTTACAAAGTTTTCTTTGAAAGTAAAACAGGCTTAATTACAAGCTAAAGATTTTTGCAATTGCCGGAACCTTCCAGAACCTTCCTAGACCAGATTTGCAACATTGTGACACGTGACAAACACGCCTGAGGCAGTTGAAAGAGAAACAAAACGGAGTTTCTGTTTCTTTATTTTCTTGCATTGCACTTGATTTCTGTGTCTTTAAGGTACAGGGGAAGGGATTGGGGGGGTGTTTGTGTGCACGGGGAAGAGCTCAGAAGGGCAACACCCTAACTCAGATCTACAGACTTAGCAACTTTAGACCTGTGCACTTCAACTCCCAGATTCCTCAACCAGCCTGAGGGCTGAGAATCCTGGGAGTTGAGTCCACAAGTCTTAAAAGTGCCCAAGTTTGAAGACCCTGACTAGCTGTAGTGGTGCATATTAAATAAACATGGATAAATTTATCATAACATTTATCAGTGCAAAGGAAAATTAATTCATAAAGGACAAAAGAGCATAGCATGAGGGCATGCAAAGAGTGCCCTCCTGTGGTTATTTTGGCCTAGCGGCCAGAAAGGGACTACAAAGACCATCTATAGCACAGGGCTTGCAAACGGTGCCTTCCTGTGGTTATTTTGGCCATAGCGGCCTGACAGGGACTACAAAGACCATCTATAGCACAGGGCATGAAAAGGGTGCTCCTACTGTGTTATTTTATGTATAGCAGCCTGAAAGGGACTACAGCGACCATATAATAACACAGGGTCGCGCAAAGACTGCGCTCCTGTGGTTCTTTTTGGAATAGCATCAGCCACCAGTAAATAAACTTACCCCAAGATGGCAAAAAGTCAGGCTTTCCTAAAATGTGTTTGTCACTGCGTTGGTCATTTTGGGGAACAAAGTCATCAGAATGCGCATTACCTCGACTACTCTCCTATAACAGCAAAATGGGTCAAAGTCAGGCCGTAGTCTCTCCTTACCCAAAGAGGGCAAAAAGTCAGGCTTTCCCAAGACATGAAAGACTATGTTGTTTATTTGGGGGGGCAAAGTCATCAGAATGCAGCCTTACGTCGACCTAACTGTTTTCCTAACCTCAAAGTTGGTTCAAAAGTCAGGCCGTAGTCTCTCTTAACCCATAGAGGGCAAAAATGTCAGGCTTTCCTAAGGATGAAAGACTATTTTGGTTATTTGGGGGGCAAAGTCATCAGAATGACCTTTATTTTTTTTATTATTATTACATTATTAGAAGCCTTGATATTTAATCATAATAGAGCAACGGGAGGCCCAAGGGCTGCAGATCAGGCCACGAAGAAGGAAAACCTGCTTCAAAACAACTTAAACCGAGTTAAAAAGGCCTATGATGGCCTAAGTGCTAATGCCTCTGGGACAGAAAGCATTGCCTCCAGTGGACAAGGCAGGAATAGCTAGCTACCCACCCAAGGAAATAAACCTTACCCCAAGGAGGGCAAAAAAGTCAGGCTTTCCTAAAATGTGTTGGTCACTGCGTTGGTCATTTTGGGGACAAAGTCATCAGAATGCGGCATTACCTCGACCTAACTCTCCTCTAACCGCAAAATGGGTCAAAAGTCAGGCTGTAGTCTCTCCTTACCCAAAAGAGGGCAAAAAAGTCAGGCTTTCCCAAGACATGAAAGGCTATGTTTGTTATTTGGGGGGGCAAAGTCATCAGAATGCAGCCTTACGTCGACCTAACTGTTTCCTAACCCCAAAGTGGGTCAAAAGTCAGGCCGTAGTCTTTCCTTACCCAAAGAGGGCAAAAAAGTTTCCCCTCAGGAGGCGCTGGATCCGGGTCAAAAAGGAAACTGATTGGTCCAGCTCATTGGTGATCCTGCCGGGATCTGGAGGTGACTGAAGATAAGGGATGGGGGATAGGAGGAGAGGGTATAAAGAATCGTGGTGTTGGGTGGGGAAAGGGGAAAAAGACACCAGGAAAGGTTTAAAAATACTAATCGCGTTAAACAAATGTAATTAAGTTTTACCCCCGTTAGTTCAGTCTGTCTGTGGCTTTTTACAAAGTATAATTCTTTGAAGTAAAAGGCTTAATTAAAAAGCTAAAGGCCTTTTCGCAATTGCCGAACCTTCCAGAACCTCCAGAAACGATTTTGCAACATTGTTACACGTGACAACGCCTGAGGCAGTTAAAGAGAAAAAAAACGGAGTTTCTGTTTCTTTATTTTCTGCATTGCACTTGATTTCTGTGTCTTTAAGGGTACAGGGAAGGGATTGGGGGGTGTTTGTGTGCACGTGGAAGAGCTCAGAAGGGCAAACCAGCTAACTCAGGAGTCTACAGACTTAGCAACTTTAAGACCTGTGGACTTCAACTCCAGAATTCCTCAACCAGCCATGAGGGCTGAGGAATCCTGGGAGTTGAAGTCCACAAGTCTTAAAAGTGCCAAGTTTGAAGACCCCTGAACTAGCTGGTAGTGGTGCATATTAATAAACATGGATAAATTTATCATACATTTATCAGTGCAAAGGAAAAGTATTCAAGTAAAGAACAAAGATCATAGCCTGAGTGAATGCAATAGTGACCTCCTGTGGTTAGTTTGGCCATAGCGGCCTGACAGGGACTACAAAGACCATCTATAGCACAGGGCATGTAAAGAGAGCCTACCTGTGGTTATTTTGGGCATAGCGGCCTGACAGGACTACAAAGACCATCTATAGCACAGGGCATGAAAAGGGTGCCCTACTGTGATTATTTTATGTATAGCAGCCTGAAAGGGACTACAGCGACCATATATAACACAGGGCACGCAAAGACTGCGCTCCTGTGGTTGTTTTGGAATAGCAGCCACCCAAGGAAATAAACCTTACCCCAAAGAGGGCAAAAAAGTCAGGCTTTCCTAACATTTGTTGGTCACTGCGTTGGTCATTTTGGGGACAAAGTCATCAGAATGCGGCATTACCTCGACCTAACTCTCCTCTAACCACAAAATGGGTCAAAAGTCAGGCCGTAGTCTCTCCTTACCCAAAAGAGGGCGAAAAAGTCAGGCTTTCCCAAGACATGAAAGACTATGTTTGTTATTTGGGGGGGCAAAGTCATCAGAATGCAGCCTTACGTCGACCTAACTGTTTCCTAACCACAAAGTGGGTCAAAAGTCAGGCCGTAGTCTCTCCTTACCCAAAAGAGGGCAAAAATGTCAGGCTTTCCTAAGGTATGAAAGACTATGTTGGTTATTTTGGGGGCAAAGTCATCAGAATGACTTTATTATTATTATTACATTATTAGAAGCCTTGATATTAATCATAATAGAGCAACGGGAGGCCCAAGTGCTGCAGAACAGGCACAGAAGAAGGAAACCTGCTTCAAAACACTTAAACCGAGTTAAAAAGGCCTATGATGGCCTAGTGCTAATGCTATGGGACAGAAAGCATGCCCTCCAGTGGACAAGGCAGGAAATAGCAGCCTACACAAGGAAATAAACCTTACCCCAAAGAGGGCAAAAGTCAGGCTTTCTAACATATCACAACTGTGTTGGTCATTTTGGGGGCAAAGTCATCAGAATGCAGCCTTACGTCGACCTAACCCATTCTAACCCCAAAATGGGTCAAAAGTCAGGCCGTAGTCTTTCTTTACCCAAAAGAGGAGGCAAAAAAGTCAGGCTTTCCCAAGATATGAAAGACTATTTTTTGTTATTTTAGGGGCAAAGTCATCAGAATGCAGCCTTAGGTTCACCTTACTCTATTCTAACCCAAAATGGGTCAACCTAAGGCCCTAGTCTTTCCTTACCCAAAAGAGGGCAAAAAGTCCCTAAGGAGGCGGCTGGATGCCGGCAGGAGAGACTGATTTGGGTCCAGCTGATGGTGCTCCTGCCGGAGCTGGAGGTGAATGAAGAAAAGGAGGGTGGAGAGAGGAGAGGGTATAAAAGAACGTGGTTTGGGTGGGGAAAGGGAAAAAAGACACCAGGAAAGGTTTAAGCGCTTAAACAAATGTAATTAGTTTTACCCCCTTTAAATTCAGTTCTGTCTGTGGCTTTTACAAAGTTTTTCTTTGAAAGTAAAAGGCTTAATTAAAGCTAAAGCTTTTTCGCAATTGCCGAACCTTCCAGACCTTCCAGAACAGATTTGCAACATTGTGACACGTGACACGCTGAGGCAGTTAAAGAGAAAAAAAACGGAGTTTCTGGTTTCTTTATTTTCTTGCATTGCACTTGATTTCTGTGTCTTTAAGGGTACAGGGAAGGGATTGGGGGGTGTTGTGTGCACGGGAAAGAGCTCAGAAGGCAACCAGCTAACTCAGGAGTCTACAGACTTAGCAACTTTAAGACCTGTGGACTTCAACTCCCAGAATTCCTCAACCAGCCATGAGGGCTGAGGAATCCTGGAGTTGAAGTCCACAAGTCTTAAAATGCCATTTTGAAGACCCCTGAACTAGCTGGTATGGTGCATATAATAACATGGATAAAATTATCATACATTTATCAGTGCAAAGGAAAAGTAATTCAGTAAAGGACAAAAGAGCATAGCATGAGGGCATGCAAAGAGTGCCTCCTGTGGTTATTTTGGCCATAGCGGCCATAAAGGGACTACAAAGACCATCTATAGCAAGGGCTTGCAAACGTTGCCTTCCTGTGGTTATTTTGGCCATAGCGGCCTGACAGGGACTACAAAGACCCATCTAATAGCACAGGGCATGAAAAGGGTGCCCTACTGTGGTTATTTTATGCATAGCAGCCTGAAAGGGACTACAGCGACCATATATAACACAGGGCACGCAAAGACTGCGCTCCTGTGGTTGTTTTGGAATAGCAGCCACCCAAGGAAATAAACCTTACCCCAAAGAGGGCAAAAAAGTCAGGCTTTCCTAACGTGTGTTGGTCACTGCGTTGGTCATTTTGGGGACAAAGTCATCAGAATGCGGCATTACCTCGACCTAACTCTCCTCTAACCGCAAAATGGGTTAAAAGTCAGGCCGTAGTCTCTCCTTACCCAAAAGAGGGCAAAAAAGTCAGGCTTTCCCAAGACATGAAAGACTATGTTTGTTATTTGGGGGGGCAAAGTCATCAGAATGCAGCCTTATGTCGACCTAACTGTTTCCTAACCGCAAAGTGGGTCAAAAGTCAGGCCGTAGTCTCTCCTTACCCATAGAGGGCAAAAATGTCAGGCTTTCCTAAGGTATGAAAGATTATGTTGGTTATTTGGGGGGCAAAGTCATCAGAATGACTTTATTATTATTATTACATTATTAGAAGCCTTGATATTAATCATAATAGAGCAACGGGAGGCCCAAGGGCTGCAGAACAGGCACAGAAGAAGGAAACCTGCTTCAAAACACTTAAACCGAGTTAAATAGGGCTATGATGGCCTAAGTGCTAATGCTATGGGACAGAAAGCAGTGCCCTCCAGTGGACAAGGCAGGAATAGCATCCACCCAGAATAACCTTACACCCAAAGAGGGCAAAAAAATCAGCTTTTCCTAACATATCACAACACTGTGTTGGTCATTTTGGGTCTAAAGTCATCAGAATGCAGCCTTAGGTTCACCTTACTCTATTCTAACCCCAAAATGGGTCAAACCTAAGGCCCTATTCTTTCCTTACCCAAAAGAGGGCAAAAAGGTCCCTAAGGAGGCGGCTGGATGCCGGCAGGAGAGACTGATTGGGTCCAGCTGATTGGTGCTCCTGCCGGGAGCTGGAGGTGAACTGAAGAAAAGGGAGGGGAAGAGAGGAGAGGGTAAAAAAAAACGTGGTTTGGGTGGGGAAAGGGGAAAAAAGACACCAGGAAAGGTTTAATCGCTTTAAACAAATGTAATTAGTTTTACCCCTTTAATTCCGTCTGTCTGTGGCTTTTACAAGTTTTCTTTGAAAGTAAAACAGGCTTAATTAAAAGCTAAAGCTTTCGCAATTGCCGGAACCTTCCAGACCAGATTTGCAACATTGTGACACGTGACAAAACGCCTAGGCAGTTAAGAGAAAAAAACGAGTTTCTGTTTCTTTTTATTTTCTTGCATTTCACTTGATTCTGTCTGTCTTTTTAGGGTACAGGGAAGGGATTGGGGGTGTTTGTGTGCACGTGGAAGAGCTCAGAAGGGCAAACCAGCTAACTCAGGAGTCTACAGACTTAGCAACTTTAAGACCTGTGGACTTCAACTCCCAGAATTCCTCAACCAGCCATGAGGGCTGAGAATCCTGGGAGTTGAAGTCCACAAGTCTTAAAAGTGCCAAGTTTGAAGACCCCTGAACTATCTGGTAGTGGTGCATATTTAATAAACATGGATAAATTTATCATACATTTATCAGTGCAAAGGAAAAGTAATTCAGTAAAGGAACAAAAGAGCATAGCATGAGGGCATGCAAAGAGCCCTCCTGTGGTTATTTTGGCCATAGCGGCCAAAAAGGGACTACAAGACCATCTATAGCACAGGGCTTGCCAAACGGTGCCTTCCGGTGGTTATTTTGGCCATAGCGGCCTGACAGGGACTACAAAGACCATCTATAGCACAGGGCATGAAAAGGGTGCCCTACTGTGGTTATTTTATGTATAGCAGCCTGAAAGGGACTACAGCGACCATATATAACACAGGGCACGCAAAGACTGCGCTCCTGTGGTTGTTTTGGAATAGCAGCCACCCAAGGAAATAAACCTTACCCCAAAGAGGGCAAAAAAATCAGGCTTTCCTAAAATGTGTTGGTCACTGCGTTGGTCATTTTGGGGACAAAGTCATCAGAATGCGGCATTACCTCGACCTAACTCTCCTCTAACCGCAAAATGGGTCAAAAGTCAGGCCGTAGTCTCTCCTTACCCAAAAGAGCGCAAAAAAGTCAGGCTTTCCCAAGACATGAAAGACTATTGTTTTTGTTATTTGGGGGGCAAAGAGTCATCAGCATGCAGCCTTACTCGACCTAACTGTTTCCTAAACCCGCAAGTGGTCAAAATTCAGGCCGTAAGTCTCTCCCTACAATAGAGTGCAAAAATGTCAGGCTTTCCTAAGGTATAAAGACTAATGATGTGGTTATTTGGGGGCAAGTCTCAGATGACTTTATTATTATTATTTACGTATTAGAAGCCTTGATTTAATCATAATAGGCACGTGAGGCGCCAAGTGCTGCAAGAACAGGCACAGAAGAAGAAACCTGCTTCAAAAACACTTAACCGATTTAAAAGGCCTATGTGGCCTAAATCTAATATGCTATGGGACGAAAGCAGTGCCCTCCAGAGGACAAGGCAGGAATAGCAGCCACACAAGGAAATAAACCTTACCCCAAAGAGGGCAAAAAAGTCAGGCTTTCCTAACATATCACAAACTGTGTTGGTCATTTTGGGGGCAAAGTCATCAGAATGCAGCCTTACGTCGACCTAACTCTTTTCTAACCCCAAAATGGGTCAAAGGTCAGGCCGTAGTCTTTCTTTACCCAAAAGAGGGCAGAAAAGTCAGGCTTTCCCAAGATATGAAAGACTATTTTTGTTATTTTAGGGGCAAAGTCATCAGAATGCAGCCTTAGGTTCACCTTACTCTATTCTAACCCCAAAATGGGTCAAACCTAAGGTCCTAGTCTTTCCTTACCCAAAAGAGGGCAAAAAAGTCCCTAAGGAGGCGGTTGGATGCCGGCAGGAGAGACTGATTGGGTCC
Organism: Azemiops feae; assembly: GCA_023970755.1. Taxonomy (NCBI): domain Eukaryota; kingdom Metazoa; phylum Chordata; class Lepidosauria; order Squamata; family Viperidae; genus Azemiops; species Azemiops feae. Next base: position 32,076 of record JALGBA010003560.1, read on the forward strand.
AGCTGATTGGTGCTCCTGCCGGGAGCTGGAGGTGAACTGAAGATAAGGGAGGGGGAGAGAGGAGAGGGTATAAAAGAACGTGGTTTGGGTGGGGAAAGGGGAAAAAAGACACCAGGAAAAGTTTAATCGCTTTAAACAAATGTAATTAGTTTTACCCCCTTTAATTCAGTCTGTCTGTGGCTTTTACAAAGTTTTCTTTGAAAGTAAAAAGGCTTAATTAAAAGCTAAAGCTTTTCGCAATTGCCGGAACCTTCCAGAACCTTCCAGAACAGATTTGCAACATTGTGACACGTGACACGCCTGAGGCAGTTAAAGAGAAAAAAAACGGAGTTTCTTTTTCTTTATTTTCTTGCATTGCCCGTGATTTCGGTGTCTTTAAGGGTACAGGAAGGATTGGGTTGTTTGTGTGCCGTGTAAGAGCCAGAAGGGCAAAACCAGCTAACTCATGGAGCTACAGACGTAGCACTTTAAGACCTGTGGACTTCAACCCCTAGAATTCCCTCAACCAATCCATTAGGTCTGAGGAATCCTAGGGTTGAATCCACAGTACTTCAAGTGACAGTTTTGAAGACACCTGAACTACCTGGTAGTGGGCTATTAATAGAACATGGATAATTTTTCATAATTTTCTCAGTGCAAAGGAAAAGTAATTCAGTAAAGGAACAAAGAGACATAGCTGAGGAATGCAAGGTGCCCTCCTGTGGTTATTTTGGCCATAGCGGCCAGAAGGGACTACAAAGACCACTATAGCACAGGGCTTTGCAAACGGTGCCTTCCTGTGTTTTATTTTGGCCATAGCGGCCTGACAGGGACTACAAAGACCATCTATAGCACAGGGCATGAAAAGGGTGCCCTACTGTGATTATTTTATGTATAGCAGCCTGAAAGGGACTACAGCGACCATATATAACACAGAGCACGCAAAGACTGCGCTCCTGTGGTTGTTTTGGAATAGCAGCCACCCAAGGAAATAAATCTTACCCCAAAGAGGGCAAAAACGTCAGGCTTTCCTAACATGTGTTGGTCACTGCGTTGGTCATTTTGGGACAAAGTCATCAGAATGCGGCTAAACCTCGACCTAACTCTCCTCTAACTGCAAAATGGGTCAAAAGTCAGGCCGTAGTCTCTCCTTACCCAAAAGAGGGCAAAAAAGTCACGCTTTCCCAAGACATGAAAGACTATGTTTGTTATTTGGGGGGGCAAAGTCATCAGAATGCAGCCTTACGTCGACCTAACTGTTTCCTAACCGCAAAGTGGGTCAAACGTCAGGCCGTAGTCTCTCCTTACCCATAGAGGGCAAAATGTCAGCTTTCCTAGGTATGAAAGACTATGTTTGGTTATTTGGGGGCAAAGTCTCAGAATGAATTTATATTATTATTACATTATTAGAAGCCTTGATATTAATCATAATAGAGCAACGGGAGGCCCAAGTGCTGCAGAACAGGCACAGAAGAAGGAAACCTGCTTCAAAACACTTAAACCGAGTTAAAAAGGCCTATGATGGCCTAGTGCTAATGCTATGGGACAGAAAGCATGCCCTCCAGTGGACAAGGCAGGAAATAGCAGCCTACACAAGGAAATAAACCTTACCCCAAAGAGGGCAAAAGTCAGGCTTTCTAACATATCACAACTGTGTTTGGTAATTTGGGGGGCAAGGTCATCAGAATGCAGCCTTACGTCGACCTAACTCTTTTCTAACCCCAAAATGGGTCAAAAGTCAGGCCGTAGTCTTTCTTTACCCAAAAGAGGGCAGAAAAGTCAGGCTTTCCCAAGATATGAAAGACTATTTTTGTTATTTTAAGGGCAAAGTCATCAGAATGCAGCCTTAGGTTCACCTTACTCTATTCTAACCCCAAAATGGGTCAAACCTAAAGCCCTAGTCTTTCCTTACCCAAAAGAGGGCAAAAAAGTCCCTAAGGAGGCGGCTGGATGCCGGCAGGAGAGACTGATTGGGTCCAGCTGATTGGTGCTCCTGCCGGGAGCTGGAGGTGAACTGAAGAAAAGGGAGGGGGGAGAGAGGAGAGGGTATAAAAGAACGTGGTTTGGGTGGGGAAAGGGGAAAAAAAACACCAGGAAAGGTTTAAACGCTTTAAACAAATGTAATTAGTTTTACCCCCTTTAATTCAGTCTGTCTGTGGCTTTTACAAAGTTTCCTTTGAAAGTAAACAGGCTTAATTAAAAGCTAAAGCTTTTCGCAATTGCCAGAACCTTCCAGAACAGATTTGCAACATTGTGACACGTGACACGCCTGAGGCAGTTAAAGAGAAAAAAA